>JTDE01021762.1:9867-31492 GCA_014338405.1 Paragonimus skrjabini miyazakii | reverse complement strand
TTGAAGATACTGCATCAGGATTGGACAACCCGTCTCAGTGTTATGCCTTCTGTTATTCGCTTATTTCTTTGTTCCGTATTGCACCAATTAACATTCAGTTTGTGACTTTGTATGTGTTCATATGATCAGCCAATGAGTGACTATGATTTCTTTAATACTGTTGTACATCCATAAATTCGGCTTATTGTCTCACGAATAGGAACTGCTTACTGCAACCAATGCGAGGTCTTCTGCTTATTACTTGCGTGGGGGGTTTCAATCCTAGTACGATTTCAAGGGCTATTCGAAGTCCCTAATTCAGAGTATTACAGGTTGATAATTTATTGATAGTTGTCGGTAATTGAATCTTTCCATTGCAAAATATTTCTGAAGCAGGCGAATGTACTGTGGTCAATTTGACATGTCTTACTGCTCAAACTTAGATCGGCTTCGTTAGTTCGTTATAGTACTGATCTCAATCTTTCAGCATGTTCCGGCACTATGCGGGAGAATATAGTGATATCCACCCCACACACGATCAGTTTTGCCTGATCTTCCAGGATGAGAGGCAGCAGACGTTTAAAGGTGGCTGGAGTGTTGAAAAGAGGAATTCGTACGGTTGCCCGTTCAAAGAAGACGGTTTTCCATCTGTGGTTTCGTGGCATTGGCGATTACCGGTTCCTGGAACGCAGGTCTATGCGAAATATTATCTTGACTTCTTATAGGCGTGAGAAAACCTGTTTTATTTGTATGATCGGGAACGTACCTTTGATTATCACTCGGTTAGGCTATCTGAAGTTGATACAAAATCGGTAGGTCTCATTCGCTTATCTAGTCAACAATACCGACAACGAAAATGCGCTGTCTGTCAATTGGATTGATCGATTCTCCAACTCTTCCAGTAACTACCACTTTTTGAATCAACTTGAAGGGTATTTTCTTGTGCATTGATCCGCATTCTGCACGTGACTGTGGGTTCGTATACTATCTGATCTATTTACAAAATCCGTACTATTCATCCGCATTAGTCAACAGATGAGCGATTGCATCAACACGTTGCTTAGTGGCTTTAAAAATACATTCTGGTGGGGATTTGGTAACAACTCTACTCACCCGACGTCACCCGTTCGCCGTTTCATGATACAATTCTATAACGTCATCAATGACGCGTAGCCTGTTGTTCCTTAGGTCTATCTGCGTCTTCAGTCCTCCCAATGTATCGGCACCTAATATGTTTTCTTTTGTGCTATTGCTCTGTTGATGCCATGTGCAGCAAATTTTGCATACGACTACCGTTATCTGCTATCGAATAGAATATTACTTTATAAAGTGTTGTTTGCGCCATGTCGTATCCATACTTCGAAGTACTGAAAACTCAGTATTTATTTTTACCGTTTGTTTTTCTGTGAGACACTGAAAAATACGGACAAATACAACATGCAAGTTACACAACACCTGTTAAAACAATACGCTGGTCGCTAACAGAAAACGGTAATCTTATAAATGTGGATTAACTGAACACACGTTGAGAAACCATACGAGGAGACCATGACAACGAGAAAATTTGAGCCAAATTTCGAGTTACCCGCGGTTTTGTATATCGCTACACACTCAGCGCAAAATTACCACAGTGCTATGTGTATTGAAGCAGCTATCTTCAGTGTCCATTTCTGTGAAAGTAAGCTGTCGATGTCTGACACGCGGTATCTTTCTTAATTTCAAAGGCAACTTGTTATTAAGAAGACCTGTAGCTGATCCTCCCCCGGTTACTAGATTCACACCATTTGAACTGTACTAAGGAAATAGACCTATTATTTTTTTAATACCTCCTTCAAAAATGTCTTCATTATGTTTACTAAAGTGTAATCACCTTTACAGAGAGCGACCAAAATGAACAGCATAGCGGTTTCATACTTGGCAATGTTCAGCTACTTTAATGTTAATTCTCGAACTACTTTCGTTAGCGTTGCTTTCACCAGCAACCATATATAGCCTGTTCCTTCTGGTCTTTCATTTGGACGCATCATGCTTTCTAACCTTTTTAACCGGGGTTTTTATTTATGCTATCGTAAAACAGGCTTGTCTCTTTGGCTATCTGAGATAACTCAGCCACACATTGACGTTATACCATGCTCCACGTGTACTAGCTGATTTGCGGGCGAAGTAGACTGACGGCTTGCACATGTGCTGGCTGGCTCGCATCAATCACCTCTGGCTTGAAGACAACACTGATCCACAGAGTGTCCATTCGAAGCAAACGAAGACAAGAGTCGCAGACCTCGAGCTCAGTCAGCACTCCGGCCCGTATAACCTGGCGGCTTTGGTTTTCGTCACGCCGCTGAGCCAGACAAACAATCCGCCTGCCGAGCAAGAGTAGACAGTGCCAGGTGTGTGTGTCCATATGTGACGAACGCGCCGACGGGCTGCATTCGATGAAAGCGCTTTGGCCGATTAGAATACGATGCGAAGTGAACTCATCATGATGTGCTTGCATCCTTAGGTAACACAGTGGTATATTCTGAAAGTGATCTACGTAATTCTGGAGGTCGCAAAAATGTGTCTTCATCTTCCAGTCCGTTGACGTTTGAACCCTGTATCTAGTTAAATCAGAACGGAGCGTGCAAACTATGGTCTGTTTTCTGCCTGGCAAACTATATGATGAACTAACACCGGATGTCAGTGGCCCTCAGGGTTAAAGGACAAGTGTGTCAAAAACACAGAAATACTGTTAGATATATGGTCTAGAAACTTTGACATATTGACGCATTCTGTTGGTAAACGGAAGGCGCAAGTGTTCAGCATAACGAATGAAAATCGGCACTTAACATTCTCTCTTTCTTTGGTTGACATTAGTGGGTTGGCACATGCATGACATCGTAGTCACTTTTCAGTGCAAGTCAAGGCAGATTAGACACCATAAAACCTTTTAAAATGCGCAAAAAGTGGCGAATGGGGTTTTCATACATGTGAGCTTACTACGACATTGATAAACCGCAACGAAGAAAGAAATTGCATAGGATGATCTAAGTTTGTTCATTCCTTAGCAAGTTTGAGATTACATGGTCAAGGAACTTCAGGCCATCTAATGAAACAAGCGGCCGGAACTGAGCAAGGAAATGTTAACTTCTGAAACTGATCTCTCGAGGACTACGCTCACGCAGGAATGTCGATGGTCAGGTTGGTGTAAAACGCTGGAGTTTAAGAACCTGCTAAACTGCAAGGATGCATAGTAGTAAGATGAAAATTATATTAAAAATATACAGCAAAATTACGACACACAGGTTATGAGAACAGTTCAAAATGTTAAATGTTGAGTGTTGGTTATGTGGATTCACTTTGTATATCTCTACCGTCTTAATAATCAGTTAATTGATATCAGATACACAAAATAGGGATTGCATTTTTTCTTGTCCGAAAGGTCATTCACAATAAGCATGTTCCAATTTGCCTAATGAGTAAAGTTTAAGAATCAAAACCACCACCTCATCAAATTTTCTGTCGATACCCATTGCCAAACTGACACTCTGTCGAATGGTTCGAAATCAAAATGAAACGAATTAGTCTGGGCTAGGGAGGAATTCCATTCACAAACTTACTATGTGTGCGTTCGTACTGTAAGATAAAATAATGAACATGGGCAGTTTACATCGGTTGCTTTATTCGGACATGACTCGAAAACAGAAATGTCAGCTCGCTACACACACGTATGAACTGTCGCTCAGACGGAGCTAATCATGCAATTTCATCGTCGCTGTTGTCAATGCCTACTTCTCGACACTGATTAATTATATGATTCCTGATGGATGCTGTTCATCCATCCTGTCAATAGTTCGCTTCATTTAGTACAATCCCACGGAGCTTAGCGAACGGACTATCAAATATCGAAATTTGACGATCGATTAGAATGTTAAAAATGGATTGGTGAATCATGATTTCGTCACATAAAGACGAAAAAGAACACTGCAAATGTTCAATGGTGAGCGACTGAACGATGATAGAGCCATTTCCAAACTGCAAGATGATGGTAGTTCAGTCAGTTCTTGAGGTGCTATATGACCAATGGAAATGTTTCTAGATCACATCGCCATTGGTTTGTTCTGAGATGGCGTATTAGAAGAAAACTTGCACTCAATATCCTCCCATCAGGATGATCTCATGCTACACTGTAATAATGATCTGACAACGGTGTTTGAGTCGTTCTTCAGGGAAAGCACCGATAGTTTTACGGCGAACTCATACTGAGAGCTTCGTTTATTGATCGCTCAAGTGCGTACCGTACTGAGGGTAGTGTACGGTCAGGCGGAGCGCCGACAGACATAGCAAGTTAGAATAAAAACCGACTAGTTAAGGTACAAATGGTTCTCAGAGTAGATAAATCAGGTGATTGATACGGAGACGTAAAAACATGTATGCAAAGTGTGGGCAATCGAAAGTGTGAGGCACCCAGTTATTTCACGTCAGGTCCGAACAAGCTAATAGATGTCAACAGAATCTAACCACTTATTTTGTCCACGGGTGTCTGCGCTGAAATCCATCATGATTATTCTTTTTTAAAAGAGTATACACCGATAAAATTTGATGGTAGCAGGTTGTTTGCTTAATTTGTTCAGCAAACACTAACTAATTCGGGTCTGCTGACATTGACTGAGCGACACTCACGGAAACTGATTAAGCCAAATTTTTTCTGCACTCGACTACTGCCCTGAGCAACTGTCGTTAAATACTTCACAAATGGTTTTGTCCTTTTTAGACTTATGTGGTAAAGATATCTAGACAGAGGATCGGACAGGCGCTCTCCGTGCTAAGAGTTGAAGCACGAGTTCACTAAACCTTTGATTCGGTGAGCATCCGTTGACACTGGATGACTAACGGGAACTGCAACTAGTTCATCAAGTCAGTGAGGTAAACCGAAGTCAGTAATGGTTAAATTTTAACGGTTAAATTGTAGTAGGTAGATTAGTCTACTTATCGCTTTAATGTACTTGGCCTAATTGGAAGACTGAGTTTTCTCGATGGATGATTATGTAACATGTCTAAGTACAAATAAGTAGCATACAACTTAAGACAGACGCTAACAAATGCAAGTTACCTGTTCTTGTGTTGCCTCCACGTGAAAGATATGGTCGAATTGAAACTTCCGTTTAGCAGAATTCGGCAAATGAGCCACTAGCTCTCCGTTCTCGTATGCCTGAAGCCAACAGTTACTGCTGCTTGTGCAATCAATAGGACGAATTCGACAGAATACGCGAATGTTTCCACGCAGTTCAATAAGAGTATTGTAGGTCAGGCGGCGTTGTTGTGCTTCTAGCCGATACAGAGCTTGTGTTTCGTGCAGCCTATCGGTCTGATCTGCATACAATCGACGTATTCGCTTAACCAATGGGGCGAGCTGAAATAGCAATAACCTTTGATTTAATTCTATGCAGTGTCAGGATGGAAATGACGAAGGAAATAGTAACCGCTATAGGCATGCTAGTAATCCATTTGTTTGTACAACACAAATCTTGTTTACCCGTTCACCTATGTTAACAGAAAACAATGCTTCCTTAGGTTATCGATAAATCAGGTTTCTGTCCAGTTCAGTCACAGACTGCTGCTGTTTAAAACACGTTAGGTGTAGTGTGGACAAAAGACAACTTGATATAAATGAACGAAGGAAGTTATGTTTTGGTTGGCTTTGAGCTGTTATGAGAAATAAAGATCAACTGAATTCATTGACAAAAACATAGCTGTTATCGGAATGAGCTATCCTGAAAACACTGCCTTACTCTCAGGTCCAACTTCGTTGGGAAAATGCAAACGTGTCTCTGTTAAAGTTTGCAATTTAGACATAGGGTTTTGCGTACTGAGTTCAATTCCTACTTCCAAACCTTTTAACAAACCCAAGCTTTTCACACTCATATAGCAGTTAATCGAAAGTATTGATCACCGACGAAATGTTGCATACGGTGGTAATTATGACACTTCGTATCCAGTAGGCCACTGGTCTTCTGAAATATAGATTAAGCGTATAAACTCGCCACTATGGCTTGGTACAAACAAGACAGTACATCATAAAGGTTAATTTTTATTGGCAGTAATCGTGGTAGCCAAAATTTTGAAGAATGTTGTCTTTTTGCTTACCCACAGATAAACAAAATAGTTGTCAGGTTTCCACTGACTTGGTCTACCATAGCTCTATGAATATTCATTCTCAACCTTACTGAAAGCTGAAACACTGAGTCCCTTTGAACCATTTGAATCGAATGGTCAGGAGACAGATTACGATGTACAATTATTTCGCACACCCTCGTCAGACGTAAACGTGTGGCAAGCATGGAAACAAGGCAAGACAAACAAAACGGTTATAAGTACAAATCGGGCTGGACAGCGAATGATACTCACGGTACAAAACCATGGCAAGTAAAGATACTGGTTTTGTGTGCACCGAATCGGCTGCCAACGGCTGGTCAACGATGCTTTGATGTAGTGGAGACCTGTGAGTCATCAAGATCTTAAACGAAGATGTGATATTGACCCTGTAACCTGTGGTCTATAAGTATCTTGCAATCGATGAAGCGGTGTTTCGTCCTCGCTGAGTGTCACTCATTAATGGGTGAATTACTGTAGCTCTCAACTTTCAATATTACTGGAAAGTACCAACTGTTTTACTCCCATTCGGGTGCAATCAACATTAAGCCTTGGAGAGATTAACAACGCTACTGGGAACACGCGACTCAGGGGAAGCACGTACCATATCGTCATTTTACAGGCACTTGCGTCATTCTTAAGTGCGTGAACGAATAAGCCGTTTTTCGTTGAAGGCGCGACCAACCAAGCAGCTTGAGTCTTAACACGAGTGTGGGGCTGTCTCGATAGGCACACAACAAAGACCGAGCAGTTACAAGCGGCTTAGCATCGTGAATTTTGTTGCACTTGCACTTATTGGTTACAAGAACCCCAGCTGATCGACAAAAGAAGAGGAAGGATGGGGCCTGGTTGATAGACCCACGAACAAAAACGCAAGCAATCAATATCGTGATGTCTAAACATTGCAATCAAACAACCGATTATTAGACAGGTACGATTGCATTTGAAAGAAAGCTGGTGACTGATGGAAGCTGATAAATAATACCTTGCCATTAACATGTCAAGTTGATATCTTTCCCACCAGGTAGGACACCAAAACCTAAATTTTGTGTGCTGCAAACGGTCCTTCATTAGTTCATTCAATATGAAACTGAGGAAGAACAGGGAAACTGACCAGCTTCGATGGTAGTCACCTTTGGTGACAGTGCTCACGATCGTTGCCTGTAGACATTGGGCTGAGCTGCGGTATGGGATCACAACATCTGCATTATGTTTACATACTTGTGCTGTCCATCTCTACTTCTAAACACCCTTAAAAATGCACTCGCAAACTATGAATCTCCCGCAGTTTTCAAAACGGATTTTGATTATTTCGATTTATTGTTAACACCAAACTGGTGTGACGACCACATGCTAACAAAAAGGAAATTAACAAAATACTGAACAAGAGCTAACTGTCCTGTTCAAAGTTGAATCCATTCATCACATAAATAGCACGAATTACTTGGAACAATTTCTCTAAGCTTTACTGGTTATAACAAGTTGACAATCAGCAATTAGAATCCAAATAAGTCCGCTGGCAAATGGTTAGTGATCAAAGCTCTTACCTACTTCGTCATCAGCAGAGGTGACTGTATTAAAACAGTAGGCACTGGCGTTTTACCAGACATAAACGTCTGAAATAAAACGTTCGTAAGAAGAAATAAGAAAAGAATGAATTGGGATCTAATACATGAATATCCTGGATGAATAGATTCAAGTGGACATGACCCAGTTGGGAACGAGTAAACACTAACAAATAGCTGAACGTCTCCCGTGCAATTTCCTTTCAGTTTTCAAGAAAAAAACAGCAACATTTACATCACCACGTCGTTCGTTCCATCGCCTCCAGTCGGAGTTTTTTTGAGTTAAGAAACACTTATCTTAAGAAGCACATGTAGATGAAAGTAGAGCTTTCAAGTGTTTTTTCAACATGTTTGTTTTTTCCACATGAAAATGGTTAACTCGAAACGAACTGTAACAATAACTGTTTATCAGTGCAGTGCTACAATAAAGACTAACTTACGGTTGAAGCGAAATCCTGTACAAAATGTTTGACGCCATGTAGAAGTTCGTGAATTTCCTGGCAAAAACTTTTCATTTGTTGAAGTGAATTTTCAAAATGTAAAGGAGTCATCACCTTGTCAACCCCTTTTGTATCCTTTTTCTTTCTTTCCTGTGACGCTGATATCTTTTGGAAAATAAGTGACATTCAAAAATAAACAGGTTTATGAACAAATTATTTCTAAGTCGTCCACAAGATTATCAGCAATTACATACAATCGAACCGAATACAATTGAATCTCAAAATAAAACTGAACAGTTCATCAACTTCTGGCTCCAAAGTAGTTATCACAGATGTACGTGTTCAATAATCTTTTGTACAATGCGTGCATAAATAGCATTTCCCTACAGGATCACGGAACCACCGTTAGCATACTGGCGGTAAACGCGTACGTAGTTATTCAACTAAGCTATCTTTCTCGTGAAGATAGCCGTTAGAAGCTCGGGGGAGATTTGTTTGTACGTACGGGTATCCGGTGGGAGTGAACATATCAATGGTACCTTTGAGGCTGATGCTCACAATCACAAACCTCTAGCATCATTTTGATAACTTGTATGAATGTAATAAATTAATGAGGTGGTTCGTTGATGTTGGTGTCTGGGTTTACACGATGTGGTAAACCTGCAAATAGCAATAAACGGCTGATAAGCAAAATATGTTTCAGACCGGATTCGCCGAAAACCGCCATGAAATGTCTGAATAATGCTTATGACGACAGAAAGCAAGCTCTCAGTATGATGCCGCCCCGGAATATGATTTCAAAATCTCACTTACTGAAAGTTGAACGTTTTGAAAACTACCAAAAACTCGCTTCACTTATGGTAGCACACCTGAGAGCAAAAGCAAGCTTGTCTTAGATACAACGCACACTGTGAGGCAGCCCATCTTGTGATTACAAATCAAAACACAATTTCGACGATACATAGGTTGAAGCGCTTCAAGGAGTGTTGTTGTTGTGACATCGTTAATACCGTGGAGATTATCTTTAGTTCATACATTCATAACGTCCGTGAGCCTGTCCAGCGTAAACTGTGGCTCATACCCTCGCCCGACGCAACCGAGGCATGAACTTTCCAAGAAAAATTATCAAAAAGGATCAAACAAGGTTGAGAAGAACTAGAAATCTTATGAACGTTTGCAGAGCGTTTTGGCAACAATGACCGGTCCAACTTTTAAGGAATAACTAACTAAACATTACTGACACTGAAACATATTGTACTTGAGCCTAACGTATATTTTATATGGCAAAAAACTGGATCGCCGTAACACAAGCGGTTCATAAACGCTCACTTTTTGTTGTTCATGCACGCTTCTCTCGCGCGCCAGCTCGATTTTCGCGTTTGACAGTAGTGTGTTCTGTGAAAGATAAACACATCTGTAATTTCACTTGCTGATTAAACACTGTAACATGGATTCAAAGCATACTATTTAGGGAATTTTTTTCACAAGATTTACTAAGTACTTAGGCTGGCGACTTAAATAGGGGTTTGAAATCGGTTCACCAGATTTTAGTCTAGCGTTTATACATTCACAGCATTCACGGGAAGTTGATGGATTAGAAGAAGTTGAGGAAGGTTACATATATGTCTGTGTTGGACGGTTTAGAGGAGGTCGATTACAATGGTCAAAGAGCGGTCTTGACAACTTTTCAGTCATTTTCTTTACTGCGACAGAAAAGATGAGATCAGGACCTGACGACGTATATTCACAAGTGACTGACGGTTTTTTGGACCATGGTATGTGGTGTGAACGTTATCGTTTCGATGACACACGTAGCGTAGATACTAGCCACGTACACTATGTAGTTGGTAGAGAATACATTCAGATACTGACTGCCAACAGATTCTGTGGCCTATCTATTTGAGACGGTTATCCCATCTCTATGAAGCAAAAGAGCGATCGCAAGACGGCTTTTGATGGTGAGAGAAACAGTGCTGTAAAACAGCTTTGGATTGACGCTCAGTCCTTCAGTCAAATCTAACTCGTACTAGCTCCGGTGGGCCCGCATTATTGTTGTTGTCCTGTTACATGCTTTACTGTAGTCAACGTATGCTTCTCCAACTCCCCCCCAAATACTTGTTCCAAAGTGATCTTTTTGCCATCAGTAATTATCTTTTACAGCGCTGAAGACGATGTTTTGCTCCTGGATAGTCTAAACTGTCTGATCGGAACACATCGGTTGATGACTTTAGTAAAGGCGTCTGCAGTAAACTACTGGTGGTCATCGAGTGGTGGATACACTGAAGCATAAGACCTGCACATACCTCTGGCTTCTTTGATATAGAGTATTCAACTCATTCTATAAATTTTGACCACGAAGTTGCTAATAGGTGGAGGGGGCAACATCTTCATCACATTAATTCAAATACGGTGACTGCATGGTATCTACGACCAAGAGGGCAGTAATTTTCAAGTCATCAATATTGTAGTTTTCGTTGGCTGAATCATCACTCAAAATGTCAGAGTTAATTTGGGTTCGTGACACATTTGCAGTATCTTATAACTTTTCATGGGACCCATTAAAGACTTTTTAAAGGTAGATTGTGGAATATATTTTTAACTCTCTAGTTGTCGTACAGCTCGGTTCATGTAAATTAACCATCACTCACATTTGATCGTGGCCTTCGCATTTAAATACCAATTTCAATCCGCTGATTCCGAACCATATTTTTGTTGTGCTGTGAATGCCCAGTAACTTTTAAACTCAGGCTACTAATTTAGCTTCAGACCTAAGATACACATCGCAATCGAATTTGGTTGCGTCTCAGCCAACCACATAGAGGCAGACTGATTTCGCATATATTTTATGCTACTTGCAAGTATTTCGACAGTAAGTAACGATCTGACGAACAATTGCTTACATCAATTCTTTCTCAAACATGTTTCGTAAAGAGGTGTCATGAGAAAAACCGCAAAAACGAGGAAGTGATTGTCCACAAGTGACAATAAAGGCAACTACTAGACTCCATACAACAACTAGTCAAAACCGGACCGGACGTTGACTGGATGTTACGTCACACGGTGAGGGTCAAACGTTTGCGTGTAGTTAGAGTGTGTGTGATTGATCTGTGGCCGCGGAAGCTGTAGGGACTGATCAAATTTCTGTTGAGAGCACAGGTTACGGTAGTGTAATCTGATTGCAGTCGATTCAGCGGTAGCCAGATTGCGCTGGCGGACTGTTTTTGGTTGTGTTTACAACTTTATGGACAGCTCGGATGGCTTTGGTGACGTCTGTACGATGGTGTTGGTAAGATGTGCAACAGTGGCGTTAGTAATGAATTTACGACAATCAGTTCCGATCCATACTGGGGGATGTTCCTTGATCCTTTCTGACAAGCGGTTAATCGCGCAATCAACATGTTCAACAGTACAACAGCAACATGAAAATGAATACACGAACATTGATTGATCTTAGACAGGTAGCTTGTCTTTCAGGCTCAACCTTAACATCGGAACTGTTGCTGTCTCTAGAAAGGTACGTCTAATTGAGCGGTTAACCAGGCAGTTTTACAAACACCGCCTTCCTTCCAGCTGTGGACATTACCTCATTGGGGATTTTGACCTTTAAATTTGAAGCGATGAATTGCTCCGGATAGCCGTTCTCCCTCAGTACGTTTATGAACCGATTTCATTTCTTGCTCCACTGCGTAATTCGGGCTAATCTTCGTCGCCGTAGTTGCTAGGCCTTGGTCAAAATTTCATTTCACTTAACGGACACAAAGCTATTGAAGTTGACTTATTGATCTGTCCATGTGCGTCAACGACATACCGACCTACTTAGTGTACCGTCTCGAAGTCTGGTTGATTTGAAGTCTCAGAAATGGAACTCACTGTAGAATTCTTGTTCTGATGTGAAGCGTGTGCTGCATCAAAAACCTGAAGGATGTTTGTTAACTCATCTTGTAATTGTACAACAACAAATAAATTGTCAACATATCACCGGTATACATGGAGACTCCGAACGGTCGACTGAAGTTGGGATTCCAGTTTGCCCATAAACATGTCTGCCAGCAGTGGACCTAAGGTGGGTCACATTTCTACCCTGTCCGATTGTCGATACAGCCCGCCGTTAAATAAGACTTGAAAATTGAGGTTGCACAGCAACCTGAATATATTTCCCGGATGTTCTATCCTATCAAAAAAGCCGTCTCCACCAACGGGCCATTTGTGAATGGGAAAGCCACATCAAAGGAGCTCATATGTCGTTGTCTAAAATTTATATCCCTCACGTAATTCTCAAACTTGGAAGTGTCAGTAAGACTGTGTAGGTATAATGTCTGCCGTGTTGGCTACAGTAGTTCCGCTAACCATTTGGCAGTTACGTGATATGGTGAATTGCACATATCAAATAACGGCCTAAATGGAAAACCACATTTATGAATCTTGGGGATATCCTTGCAAAAGCCTGGATTATAACCACGGCAATGTTTTCATGAGGCAATCATGTTCATTACTCATAAGCAAAAGTGGTCGAGCGTTCAGATATGATAGTTCGGTCGTGCTTAATATGAGATCAATGGTGCAGTGGTGAACGTGGTCGGAGTTTTAGTCCCAGCCCTGGCAAGGATATACACCACTGACAAGCTTTAACAAGAGCGAAACTCGAGCCAAGTACTTCTTTTCGAAACAGGCCGACTGAAATGTCTATCAGAATGCGAAAGTTGCGATCAACTGTGAACGGTGTTCAGTATATATATAGAAAAAATCCCTTGTTACTCATCGGGAATCTTGGGGAGTCCGTATAAACGTGGGATGATGGATCCAGTTAGTTTCAACTAGTCAAACTGAGGTTGCGTGATAACAGTTATTGTTCTTGTCACTCGTGAACAGTCATTTCTTTGGCGTTTCTCATGACATAGCTTAATGAAACCTGTGCAGTTGTATTGGTTTGAGAAAGAATGATCGAAAAACAGTTATTTTTCACAGCGTTACTTCTGATTTTATGAGTATTCCAACAGCGTGACTTAAATTTGAAGCTAACTACCTAGTCCTGTGGTAACCATTAGTTAACACTAGTGGGAATCATTCCAACAAATCAGCCGTGACTTCTCAATTAACGTTCGGTATACTTACAAGCGTACCAGCTATCATTATTGTGGCTATGGTCGATTAGATGTACGTTACCGGTATCACTATTTCATTTGAGGCAGAAAGATTCCATCTTCAGTTTCGCAATGTTCCCTTAGGTTTCGTGTCATCAGGAAAGAAACAAACATTATCCCTAATAGTTAAAATAATGCTCATAAGCTACAACAGATTTGCACAAAGGCGTTTCAAATTTTAGTTTCATTTCACTAGACCTCGTCGGGTCTTGTGGGGGAAATACCACAATGTGAATAGCTTATATATCGTACCTACATCATCCATGGCCTTCCACTTTCAGCTCAACGAGCGGTTATTGTAAAATGTTCGGCAGAGTAAAACATGAATTAAGGTTTAAAAATATCCGAACTAAAGAGAAATGAGTGGAAAGATAGTCATGTGGATTGATCGGTATCAAACGTCGGTTCTACAGTGGTCTCTGTAAACCGAGTTGTAAATGGTAATTTAAACCCGCAAAAGTCACGCTTAGCAATCATATTTTTTGGTTACTTATTAATTCCTATCGTAGGCATACGTCGCACGTATTAAAAAAACTGTTGCAGTGAAATTTCTTTCACCAGTTAACTTTTGGCGTTTTGACAGAGACGGAGCTTGCCTGACGTCTCTTAATAAAAGTTCGGCGAAATCCATCGAACAATTTTTGTTACTAGTTATACAATAGTCACTCGTTAACATTAAATTGTACTTCACGACACCGACGTTTATGTACACTGAAGGCCACCGAATGATACTCATAATTTCAAATATTTTCAAGATTAGGACTTCATAAAAAATGGCAGCTAATCAAACCGCAATCTGATCTTATTGAGACTATAATACGTGCAACCCCTCGAATTTATTTTAAGATGTGCAAGATAACCCCCCACTCCACACTTTCACTTCTACTTCAGTCGCAATACTGACAGCTTTGATAATTCATTTATGTCAATGGTCGTTCCATTTGTCGTACATGAACGGCTGAGCTGTTTGTTTGAAATTCATCTGATTATCATGACAGGTTCCTGACGTTTAGCCCCAGTCGGTTGACTGAAGTGTTAGACAGCGTTTCAGATATGTGTGCCTCAGAATATAAATATGGAAAAAACGTGTGGTATACTTTCTTTCAACTCATTTAGCTGGTTCTGCCTAAGTTAGTTTAAAAATGTACAAAACAAACGGCTTAATACCTCACCAGTCTTTCAATTTCGCTAGTCAGCTCCTGATATGCCTTATCTCCGGTTTCTTGAGAAACATTTTCTTGTGAAAAAGCGATTGGTCGATGACATGGATTAATTGTCGTTTTGCTTGAGCTGCTAACCACGGGTGGAGAAAAAGCTCCTTCTCGTCCAATACTGCTGTGAAAGGTGTTCACGCAATCGTCCACATTGTAGTTGCTCACTCGTAAGGCCGCTAAAATATCCGCATCATCTCCCCATCCAGGACATACGTCCTTGAAGTGAAACAAATGATAAATTTTTCACAATTCAGATTCGTGGACTAGCACAGTACACCAAGCGTGTTATTAAAAGGCTAAATACATGAAGTTATAGGAACCACTGTGTTTGGTACAGTAACAGCCAGTTTCGCTTATTGCAAAGACTTTTATGTTTTTAGCTACCCGATAATCCGTTATGTAGGTTCAACACTAGTAAATCGAAAGCATTTACCATTTACCAGTTTCCATCAACTTAAGAGGTAAACAAGTTCTATATCATTTGAAGAGTGCATAATTTTAGTTGCATTCATCGTTGAACCATAACTGCTCAGTGACATACACCAAACTAGAGCAGTCAGCTGAAGACTAATCAAGTTTACTTAACTTAAAATACCACTTTGGGCGATATGTAGTATGGATCACATAATTTACTGAATTAACTTCTTAAACATATCTAGAGTTTTATGACGCATGGTAGTAGTTGAAATTGGTATCACAAAAAAAACGTCATCTGTAGACTGTGTTGTGACGTTGCAAGTCATTCTCTGTACACGATACAGCTTCACGTGAGTTAAGATGTAACAACTAACCTTCACCAAATTGACAAGATGTCGAGCCGCGGGTGAGTACAGTTCCCATGTAATCGGGAGCCTTAACCACGTAGCCTCGTCTGGATCGAAGTAGCAGTGCACCCGTGTGCGCGTCTGCAAAACCAGTGGGGCCGACAAGTAAGTAAGTATTATTCATTAATACGACTAGTATTAGTTACAGGGCAAAAAAACCCAAAATGGTAAACTGTCACAATGTAAAACTGGCTTGGCAAAAATTTAATCACAGTTGACATTTTACCACGAGGACCCAATCTTGTCTCATAAAACAAGAACAAAGGAGTGAAATTTCGGTAGTTCATATACCATTTGTGAGTAGTTCATAAGGGACCTCGTTCAATATGACAGTAGATCAAACCGTTTATAGTAGATAGGACTGTAACATTAGGGCTGAAGTGCTAAAGAAAATGGAGCCATCCAAAATGGGAATGCTATTTTAACTACCCATAAAGTAGCAGATCTTGAACCCCAAATATCTCAGCCGTTTTTATAACTCTGACGATGAGGTTTACACAAAGGGTGACACCATTCGAACAACGAGAGACTCAGATGTCAACGTGATATTAGATCCGATACGGCACATCTGGAGTCATCAAACTAGCATAGCTCGGTTCAGTTTGCTAGCTGATGTGACTCACATCGTTTAGTCAACAACTCCATGGTGTAACTGCTGACCCCTACGGTCGTTTGTATTCTGACGAAAATAAAGCGCTTTAGCTGAAAAAGTGCAACGCACTTAGTCTTTTTATTGGGTTCAACATAAATCGGACTCTTTTTGTACTACTCACCAATTGATGACGAGTTACAGTGCTTTTGATTTCTCATGACGGGATAACCGCAGTTGTTAAGTTGAGTCGATTTGAATGGTGAATTTAAAATCCAGATGAAAAATTTGTCGTTATTTCAGTTTTTCAAGTTAAGCGGCAGACTCTCACGCTAATCATCAACAACGGCAACACAACAATTACTTCTATCACTACTACAACTGTGCCATGTTTATGCTAGGAATAGAAAGTCCTGGCAGATAAATGAAAGAAAAGGAGTGTATGTGTCTTAATTCCTAAACCCTTACACTCAAAGATAACCGAACAACATCAGCAATCCTGCACCATACAACTAAACAGCAAGTATGAGTAAAGTGCCATCTGCAAGCTGGCTTCCATATGGCTCTTGTTGTCCCTGTGAACTCAATTGTCAGTCAAACTCACCTCGAAAATTTGGGTCTGTAATTTGCCTCTGTTTGGAATATTAACAAATTCAACACGGTCTTCATCCCAAGATTGCACTGAGTTCGGTTGTGCATTAGTGGGCTACAAGGAATTTCAATATATTGACAATAGGCTGGTAATATTTTACCTTTATTGCAGGGCTAAAATTTCAGTGTACCGAAAATATTTAACAATGGGCAAAGTGGGAATAAATGTTAATTTTTAAATAGTCCCGTGAAGGAAATGAATGTTTTCATAAAGTTAATGGGACACAAGTGAATAATTCATAGTGAAGTGTACATTCTAAGTAATCTAGCTTAAATTAATTCCAGGCTGCAATTTAGCGATGAAGCTCATAACGCAAGAATGAAGTCACCTTTATCATGTTCGTGATATAATCATTACGAATGTATACGCGGTAAGTTTTTGTCAGAATTTACAGGAAGCATATGACCCGCCAAGTGGTTACTGCTTCTCATTTGGCAAGCGCCGTAGTAAACAATGGTAACACATTTTACTAGATGAACGGCTGATGATGTTAGAAACCGAACCTTAATTTACATATTATTTCCCTCAAACGATCGCTGCCAGCTGCACTGTTCTGTGGCACCCACTGACATGATAACCTGCAAAAGTGCACCAAGCGTTAAGATTAAAATGTTAAAGGTAATTTGAGTAGTTGAAAAAGAAATTGTTCTCATGCATATTTCTTACTTAAAAGGGTGTAGAAAAATTCAAATTTGGGCACTTGTTTAGTTTTTCGCTTCATACATTCACCAAATGATAATTGTTTATTCTCCAATTTTCTTAAAATGGGAGACCGTGAAAGCAATAACCTAGCGCTAACCGAGTGTTTTACATGGTTTATAAAACTTAAATTATTAGAAGTACTAAAATTAGTGAACCGAATATTCATCCTGGTCTGTTGAGTTGGTGATTTCTGACAACAAAAATATGGATGTGTGGTTACTGTTTTGAACATTCTGTATAATTTAATTACCTGAGTGACCTAACTCAATCCAAGTGACACTGTTAGCAAGCGAAGTTTACCGGTATTTAAAAAAGTAAACAACTGGTCATACGCACACAAATTTATCCAGGCATAAACTGGGCGCAGTAACTTTTCCCCCGCTCTGTTAAAGTCAGATGTTTTAGTTGGCAGAAGATAGCAATAATGAACCATGCACTACCACCGATTAAAAATAACTCTTTTCTTACTGCTTTCGTTTTTTCCAAAACGTATTGGATTTGTCTTTTTGCTGTCTTATTTCGGTTGTCCAATAGATTAGGGTTTTAATTTTTTGGGCCTGTGGCTCAGAGTTTTGGGCAAAATCCGGACTCACTTTCGGAACAAATTTAAGAGATCTGTCTACAAGCACGCACGTGTGGTTTATTTGATCATCAGGTCAAACGGGTTGTGCTCATAACCCATTAAACATTTAGTTTCTTCTTGACCGTTCTTATTTTTCATATAAAGCTATTAAGAATACTCCTCTTTTGAGGTTTGTCATTCCAGCTTGCTATAATCGAATTAGTGATACCTGCAATTCGGAAGTCCCTAATAATGTTGTGCCCACATGCAACCACGTAACGAAATATATATCTTTAAAACAGAAATGCTTATATGAAATGAAACAAGCGCAAGTATAAGGAGGAGAAAGACTTAATGTACTAAATTCATTTTGTTTTTATTGTTAAAACAGCCAAGAGCAGTGTGTGATTTCAGTAACACCAGAATACAGTATAGGCTCAAGGAATAATCTACAGTTTATTTACGGTTCCTACTACTTTGCTCCATTAATTAGCCCTGTTTTGTAAATGAATCAGTAATAGCAATTCATCCCATTGAGTTCAAGTTCGCCCCATATCCAGGATCGCCTTTACTCATATACTGAGTGTTTCTCCAGTTACCATGAAAATATAGTACATTCGGCACATCTTGTGTAGAAAAGCCACCGGTCGTTTGTAGTCAAAATATCATCCCAAAATATTGTTGTAAAGCAGCTGATAATGCTATCATTGCTGCATATGTTGTTTTAAGAAATTTTGATATTCAGATGTGTAACATAACACTGATCATTCAGTATCTTTTGTTTTAAGCGCAGAGTGAGTAAAGTCTTTCAGAAAGATTTTCAGCGCTTTCCATTAAGGTTCAAACCATTTTTACTGACGATAAAGTCTTATTTATTTTCTAAAATATAAATACGTACATCTGCATCATAGAACTAATAAGCCTTTTTTTAATCATTTTGGAGGCTGAGTTCAAGTTACTTATTGTTTTTCGATGCCAAATAGTGCGTTTATGGCTACAGCTTCTGCATGATTTCTGCGTTTCCATGAATGTTGATTATAACAGTTTTGACAATTGTCCTGCATCTACCTGTACAGATATTAACCGAAAAGATTTCATACATGAAACATCCACTTCAACGAACTTTTACATGACTAACAATTTTTAGCTTCTAAGGCAAAAATAAATGTACCATTGACTAGAGTTATTTGTAATATTGTTCCACTCCACTCAAACTAAAGATTAATGATAGATCAGGCCGCAATAATGTTGTTTTCACAATATTAAGAAATCACCTCTTCATCGTTGTTCGGGTATTACCTTCAGTGACGGTCACTCAAATGATGCCACGAAAAATAGCCCAATAAATTAAGACTGCATATTATTTATTCCAGAAACAGTTGTAGATTAATATCTCAAGTTGAACATCACTCGCATTTGATCGCATCCTCCTCATTCAGAGAAATTTTGCAGCCAGTATCTTTCGAAAAAGGTACTTGGCTTGAGTGTTGCTCTTTTAGAGCTCGTCACGGGCCAGAATTACTTCCATGCTTTCATGAGTTAATCTTGCTGACTAATACACCGTTAACCGCATACTAGGTACGATCGAATTATCATATCTGGATGCCCAATAATTCTTGCTTGTGGGTGATTATCAGGTTGCTCAATTGCTGTCTTGTTAACTTCGATCATTGACTCCATGATTAGTAGTTGAAGTTTCATGAGAACATGGACAGAATTCTAGTTCCGGCCGTAACGAGGGTATGCAGTACTGGCGAAGTCTTGTAAGTCTGAAACTCGAGTTCAGTGGTTCTTGTTAAAAGATCAACCGGAAATTCTATTTGAATGCAAAGGCTGCAATCAAATTTGGGCGATGTTTAACCTGAAAGTAATTCAATTCCCAACTATTCATCGGTAATGTAGACTAGTAGCTAGTGGTGGCTGGCTGTCATGAAACAACTTAAAAAGAATAGTCCCGGTTCAAAGGTAAAGAGAAGGGGATAGTAAAAATTAACCAGCGAAACCCGTGTTATCTGAGATTTAACATTTAGTGAAAGTACTTACGGTCCTACATTGTCAGCGACTTTAAATGTTAGTCCTACTTCGTCAGATGTCGCATTCATACTGCTGTGCTTGTTAGGTTTTAGAAGTAAGACTTATAACATCTTACTTACTGTTTTACTTTTGAACACGTTTAAAGCAACTTAAATATTTTCGCATTAAGTTAGTTTCTAATTCATTCAAATATTTTCCAACATTTTGTGCAGTTTTGTAAGTTTTCTTTAGTACTGTAGCAGCCCACAGTATGTCTGAAGGTCGTGTTCACAGTCTCTGTCTCGTCTGTTAATCTTAATAGTTCTTCAAGGATCCTACAACTCAAAGTATTTACTGAACTGTGCTGCACATTTGAGGTTGAGTGCAGCCCATCGATAGCCCAAACACCGATTCAGAGAAACACTCAACTGAAAAAATCTTAATGTCTTTCATGTCTCGCAAATCACTGCGCCTCCTTTCTGAATTAATTTGTGAACGTGGGAAAAGTCTATTTTTTTACTTTACATCTTTTATTTAATTAGGACTGAATTTTTCAGTGCACAGCAGGATGTGAGAAATGAGATGAATGGAGCTCATATTTTGCCCATGATTTTGTGCTTTCGTAATTGTCATACGGTTGAATGGCAACTTCAGGCACGTACTTGATTATTTATAAAGTGGCTCAGCAGAATTCACTATAACTTTTGTATGTAGACTTAATATCTTTTGAATTTTTACATATTTTAGTGCCTTGCGTGTAATATCATCAGCCTCACAGGCGGTAGTGCATCAGGAATTTCTGTCCATTTATAACTGTCATGCAGCCGCGGAGAAAATAGCAAGCTCTAGTACGGAGACAAAAATAAAAGCCGGAGGGGACCTAAAAAGTAAGATTGACCAGATGTACATTGAGACACTTAAAATCAGGGTGTCTACAGCTTGAAAACAAAAAACCGACCTAAATGTGAAAGTAAGGCTTCATCAGAAAGGCAGATTCTCTACGGATTGTACTCCCCCATGTTACAGTGGTAACGTTCACGCCACTGAACCCGATTAGCCAACACATCACGTAATGTCTCCAGCCACCGACTCTGGAGTTGCGGGATCCCTAGCTCGGGAGATGAACCAGACCTACAATGACCACCCCCTCGATGAACGACTTCATTTTTATAATAGGGGTCATCATCTATCCACCTCTTACCTTACGTCAGTCGGCCGAAGTCTCAGCATAGAGATGTGGCGGACAACTAGCTGGCACCTTTAGCACATTGTTTAGCCACCCCAACCTGCATAAACTTGAATACTGAATAACGGGAATAGCTTGGCAATCCTACCAGACACTCACTCCCTAACCTCTTCGTTGTGTACCCGACAAATGATCCCAGCAGTCAGAAGCAGACAGCGATTTCCAAATAACTGAAGACAGCTCACATCTTTTACTCTGAGAGGCTGGGTTTCGCAGTTGACTTCCTACTATGTACATGTAAAATTATTTGATTAACAGAAAGGTTTTGTTTAAAATTATATGGTTGCGACCAATTCATTAAGATGCGCAAAAAAATAATCATGACAATTCGATAAAATTCAGTTGAGATATGAGTGGGTTGTTTCGCTGAACCTCCCCAAGTGTCCCAGAAATACGCAGTTGACCTTTCGGTTCTATGCTTAATGTAGACGTCCCGCAGATGTCTTATAATGACTCCAGCTGAATGTGTGCAGATTATCGGCTGATTTGTGCACTAAGGAAACGCTTCAGTAAATATAATAAGATTATCGATCATATCCTTAGTTTACTCCTCATATATTACGTTAGAT
>JTDE01021761.1:63596-83684 GCA_014338405.1 Paragonimus skrjabini miyazakii | reverse complement strand
ACTGGGGGACAGCGTTCTTCTGAAGTAAGGGTTCCAACGACAGGCCATGCACTGATACACGGCAGAGAACCGTATAGGTCGCATTCACTTGTACATTTTTGATGATCTTGGATTTTTGCCTACTTTTGTTTTACTCAGGCTACCCCATTTGTAATATCCGTCCGGGGGCTACAATCACAACTCCCTCCGTGTCCCGCTAGCTTGACGTGTTTTCTCTGTACTCTATTTTCCAGGGTCGATACTAATACACAAGGGTCAACGCGCTGAGTCCATGCTTTTCACTGTCGATTGGCTTTCGGTAGTGACCACAGACTGGGTATTAATCTGTTGGACCAATTCCAACACATGCGCTTCTGGATATATGATGGGCAAGAGGTGATTTGCGGGCAACACCTACACCGGTTCGACGGAATATCTGGAGGAGTCCGTTCGAAGTAATGAGGGAGGCTGCGTGCCAATATGACTGGGGCGGCAGTACGAACAAAATTGATGTACATTGGTGCAAAATCAGAGATAACCTGCTGGCCCTCGTGGAACGGTTCGCACAGGCTTCCCTTGGTCGTTCCCACTCTAAAGGGCCACCGTGGTTCAATGTTGAATCGCTTGCGATCCTCAACCGGAGACACCGGCAGTGAAGGAGCTACCGAGCCGATCATGGTGCTTACGATGCTTACCAGAAGACACGGAACGAAAGTAACGTCATGAAGATAAGAAAACGTTAGTAACACGAGGAAAGGCTTGTCACGGAATCGGCCACAGCACCCAAGAGGCTCCGCCGACGGGCCAGAACTGAGACGGGAATCCAGGCATTGATGGATCAGAGCGGAAACGAGGTGTTTGAGGACTGGGATAGAGCTCAGTTAGAGGCTGAGTATTATGCTTCGGAGTTCCCCAAATATTATGCACAATCTGCCCTGACTGGTGACATTGTAGTGATCTGAAGATATCCTCGGCCAGCCTGCTGCACGACATGTAAAATTCTTCCTAAAATCGTAACTCACATTGTGCATAGGACCTTAAGGATCTTTGCTTGCCGTTTGCTTAACGCATGCAATCGCGTTTGTTTGTTTGCATGCTTGTCGGCCTATGCGCATCAAGGACGCCAAACACCTTCTTCCAGCTTGCGCGCGCGCTCGGCGGTTGGATCCTTAGCCTCCCTAGCTACTTCGCGTATCGGTGTCGTCCAGCGCTGATCGAGACCATTTGTAATTATCGCATTACCGCAATTACCTGTTTTTTCAATTCGCGTCTGTTATTGCCGCGTATACCTGGGAAAGTGCTAATTTAGTACACATACGCACTAAAACATTGGACCACGCCTGATCGACATGCTGTTTAGCATTGAAAAGTCTGAAGGCGAGCTAAATTCGATCTACGTCAATCAGTCCTCCGGTCTGTATACCCTGCTAGCATACGTTAGGGATAAATTAGGGATTCATTTTGACAAATCGGTGATGAATTACGCTCGGCATTCGATGAGTGTGACATTTAGGGATGAATTACGTCAAACTTGGGATAAATTACGACCACATTTTTATGGCCAATGAGAAGTCAACGTGAATGGAGGTTAAGAAAATGCGGATAGGGAGGTTTCGGCATCATAAATTGACTAATTAAACTCGACCGCACAGCTATCGCAAGGGAAATTTCTTACACAAGAGAAACCATCCATTGTACATATAGGCTTGTTTTGTTTAGCTGAATTGTAATACACAACGTGTTCAGTTTCGCCATCTTCAATTTCCATCTGGTTTCTGTTGTGAGATTTCTGCGCTCGCTGCCATTTTGTTGTCCTATATAAAGATGTCTGACCATGAGCAGTCGCAAAATAACGTGAGTCTATATTAACTAATGCATTTTACTCTCAGAGGCGTATGGAATTACTAGTCAGTCGATCCACCATTTATCGTGTTCGGGTGCGGCATAATGTTATGTCAAGTCGTGGCGTTGTGATCATAGAGTGCCCGTAGGCTGACTGTCAAGCATAGACGTCAGTGCGTTCAACCATAGGTCGTGACATTGTGACCACAGTGTGATCTCTGTGAAGCCTGTGAGGTTCCACGTACTATGTGGTTCATGTAGCCTTATGAGTTTACCCAATTCCTGGCGACCATATTGCCAAACCAGATAATGCCCAGTTACAGTGAGCAGTGAGTATGGTAACCAGAACACACTAATTAAGGCTAACGTTATGCCTGAAAATCGCCCATTGCAGTCGTACATACTTGCTCACGGTGTCGCTAAATATCTGTTATTCCCAGTTCCACGTGATGTTAATTATACCACCTTACATTTAAGTAAGAGGTCAGCAGTTGTATCGTGGATTATGGGAATCACGATTCAAAGAAAAATAACTCAGAAAACAGGGTAGCAAACAAGCTCGCTTTCAGTTATCCATCATCAGGCTAATTACATCACAAGTTATATGAAACAGAGTTGTCAGAGCGAGGTGAACAATAACACGTAGCAAGTTCGAGTGGGGACAGATACGGCATCGGCACATGCGGAGCCCTGCTAGCACATGGTGGGGATGAATTAGGGATGAATTGCGCTCGGCATTGAATTGGAGTGACAGCTAAGGATGAATTATGTCAATCTTTGGATAAATTGTACTCAAAGAGAAGTAATCCTGAATGGAGGTGAAGAAAATGCTGCAGAGAAGGCTTCCACATCATAAGTTGTCTAAATAAATGCGATTATATAACTGTCCCGAGGGAAGCTTCTTACACATGAGTAACTACCCAATGTACGTATAGGTGTTTTTGTTTAGCTCATCTGCAATACACAACACATTCAGTTTCGCCATCTTCAATTTCAGGCTGGTTTCTTTTGTGAGGTTTCCTCGCTGGCTATTATTTTGTTGCTTTATTTCAAGATGTCTTACCATTGGCAGTCGCAAGAGAACATGAGTTTATATCAACTAGTGCGTTTTACGGTCACAGGCCTATGGAATTACTGGTCAGTCGATGCACCATTTATCGTCATGTTCGCCGTGCAATGGAACGTTTCCATGCCAACATTTCCACCGCTGGACAAGAGTTCACTGAGTGTCATGCACCCAGTTTGACAGAAGGTGTTTGTAAATGCTTCCTTTATATAACTGACAATGTTAGATATTCCGGAACTGGCAGGAGATCGGTCTGAATTGCTACAACAAGCCCGCGATAGTGGGGATGCGGAGTATATGTTGTCAAACTACCTTATCGACCGGCTCCGAGATTGGGTTGTTTCAATTAATGCTCCCAGAGTTCATGTCAGTCGGCTGTTACAAATTCTGGGTAAACGACTACCTGAACTGCCGTCAGATGCAAGAACACTTATGGAAACTCTAAGGACGTTGTTGATACGTGATGTGTATCCTGGTGAATATGCACAGTTCTATCTGGTTAATGGCATTACACAAGCGTTAACATATCGCCAGGTGCGTGATGTCGACAACATTGCAGTACAACTCAATATGGATGGATTATCACTGACTAAATTTGGAAGGTACAATTTGTGGTCTATATTATGCCAATTATGCGAGTCATTTTTGCCTCAGTCTTTCAGTGTTGGCATCTATGGTGGAAACGGTAAACAGAAGAACATTAACTTTGACCTCTTTGACGCAATCAACGAACTGCGTTGCGTGTTATCTGCTGGCATATTATTTGCTGGGGTCAACGTGAGCGTTAACTTGAAGGCTGCCATCTGCAATAGACCAGCTCGTGCGGTTGTTAAACGAATACGCAGCCAGGGTGCTTATTACGGGCGTGATAATTGTAACTAGAAAGGATTGTATTTCAATGGCAAGGTTACGTTTCCTATAAAGTGCGCTTCCGCAAGAACCGATGATAATTTCCGCACCTCACTCCAAGCGATCCGCTCTCCGTTCACTTCCCTCCCTATTGATATGGTACGCTGCTTTCCCATAGACTACATGCATTCCGTGCGCTTATGCATGGTCCATGGGTTGATCAGTAACGGGATCTCAGGTTCCCTTTCTCTGAGCGCCCGCATAAGTTCCCAACTGATCAATCGAATAAATACCAGAATGCTTGAATGTCGAAGACGGTGGACTTGTGATTTTCCCCGCAAATGCCGTGGAATACTTGACTTCCAACAGTGGAAGGCAACGAACTACAGAGAGTTCTTACTTCACTTCGGCCCTGTTGTATTGAGATGTATCCTGGACAATGCAAAAGATGAAAACTTTTTTATTTTTCCGTAGCTATTTATATTTTTTGTCATCTCTCTTTCCACCATGCGTCCCACGACGTTTCTAAGCAGTTAATCAATGTGTTAATGTATAATTTCTCACTGTTGTATGGTCAAGGTGAGATGGTGTATAATGTGCATTCACTATTTCATCTTGCAGTCGATGTTTCAAACTACGGTGCTCTCGACCGGGTTTCCACATTCCCATTTCAGTCTTTCATGTGCGAACTGAAGTCTGTGATTCATGGTCCGACTAAACCTGTTAGTCAAATTTATAGGCGATGGTCCGAGCGCACATCCATACCCTTTGTTACTGGTGTTCCTATATTGCAATCAGATATCAGCATGCCAATGAACATCCCACCAGTTCGTGACTGCTTACGTTTTTTGAGAGACTATGTTTTGTTTACAAATGTTGCTCCTAATAATGTTGCGATCACTGATAACTTCCCTAGCATTATTGTAAATATACTTCACTTTAATACTCCGATTTGTACAGTCCAATGTACCCCCTTTAGAAACCCGCTGAACCTTTATTCACCCAAAGTTTGCCGTCGCAACACCTTTTTTGTTTATGGTAGCTGGATTCGGTGAAGAAATTCGCACAGGGGACGTGTCGCAAATTTTGGCCAAGCGTTTACTTTTTCTCCTGGATGCACAATTTTTTGTATACCTATTTCACATTCTTGTACATTACTGCTCGCCATACATTTATGTCGTCATTGTAAACCATGTTCGTTAAACAATTGTTTTCATTAATAAAAGGTTTGTCGTTTCAGATGTACTCCGTCGTAGTTTTCGACGACCAAGGTAAGGAAACTTGTGCTGTCCTCAGCTCATCTTGGATAAATAATCGTATTGCAACCTGGCCGAGCATATCTGGCCCTTCATTTGGTGAAAGTGTCAAACTTCACCTAACACCGCCACCAGGTTTCCTCGTGACCACTATCTTCTAAACGAGTAATGTTGAGCAGTTTCAAATGATTGCTTTCAGACAATTACCTGAGGGCTCGGCGTTAGGCGAAGAAGGCAGAAAGTACATCAGACCTGGACTCTTCTGATGTTACTGTGAAGATGGGCGGGCAAATCCAGCGCACTAGTTATTTTCTGTGCATTGTCTTCAAAATCCCTGTCTAGCAAGCCCACAAGGAGACTGTTGTCCTTGTTGTCATCGGACGAATCTAATGTTTCCCTAGACGGCACCGGCATAAGACAATCACAATATGAACCGTTGCCTTTGCAGACGAGTCAAATTGATTCCCACCGAACTATTCAGCCTGTCTCAACCGGTTGCAATCCTAGACTGCTGTCTGTAAAATCGTCTCTGAGGGCATCTTCCAAACTTCCGACGACGTTATTGCTCGTGCATTACATTCCCTCTCCCACGCCGGTTTATCATACTTTCTCTCCCAAAACAATTTCCCCGATTGTGCGTCCCAATGGAGTGCCTCCGTCTGCAACCAACTCACAGATGGGGAAGCTTTCCACCCCAATGTCTCCTCCCCAACTGTCCGGTCCGTCACTGTATTCCTCAATGCCTGCTTCAACGGTCCCGTCTTCAGCATCCGGCTCCAGCTCATCCGTTGATTTCACGACTGTCCCTGTTTCCAGGGCATTTTTTAACACATTGCTGAGGCAACAGACTAGCACGATGGTGACCCTAAATCATGTTGTGAAAGAGTTGGCCTTCATAAAAGAACGTCAAGATAGCTTCCGGATGGTTACCGGACCCTCCACTGGCCAAGATGAGCGGGATATACACGCTTACCTGTTTTCCGTTCAGACAGTCGCGCGACCCAAGGAGTTGGAGTTCGACTTAAGAACACAATCGCATCGGAAGGTTGTGGTAGGTTTCCTATAAACTGAAATAACTATCCCAGATGGATTATCTACATGGATTAAATGCTTCCGCCGCACGACAAATTGTTCGTCGGTGTATGAGGGAAACCATTGGCACGGAATTCGCATTACACATTTCTTATGCCGGCGAAAAGGGAAAATAGCGTTTAAAGATTGCAGGTTGAGATATGCCATCGAAGGTAAGTGTACACATTATAAAATTCCCAACTGAACGCAGAAGTCGTATTGTCGAAGCCACCCTACGCAGATACCGGCAGAGAAGATATAATAACATGGATCAGAATATGGTTTTATAACGCGAGATAGAGGGGGAATAGGAAGAATGAGAAGAGAGAGAAAAGAGGTAAAGCAGTTATGCTATTTTGTAACCTGTTGGTGTTTGTTGAAGTGAATTGAATCACTTGCATTGATCACTCATAGCATTCCCTGTCCCATTCTGGTTGTCATGTATGCCTGCCCAATAAAGGGTGGATGTTATAACATCCACCCTTTGTTGATGCGTGAACTGGCCGTGGAATTGACTGTGCCAATGGCGGACCTGCATCAACAGCCCTTGAACGAAGATAAACTGCCAACGGAGTGGAAACGAGCAGTGATTGCGCCTATGTACAAAGGAGGAGGACGATCGCAAGCTTTCAACCACAGACCAGTACCCTTGACTTGCGTACGAATGTCAACGGAAGTTCCAGTTGACCTTCAGGCTCCAAACAAATTCCAGACTCGTTGAGCGACGTTCCCAATGGTAGTAGTTAAAACCTTTTTATCCTAGTGAATGCAGCCTACATTGGTTGAGATGGCGCGGATTCCTTATACAGTTACGACTGAAACTGCGATACCTACGCTAACACTAACTTTGCTGATAGTGGTTTGTAGTAAATTTACACTCACAAGATAATGTGAACCAGGACGGTGGTACTAGCAAGGCAACTCTCACGTCGCAGGAAGTTTAGGAGTTTGGGGACGTCGAAGGTGACCCCACTACAATATCATATGGTTGTTTTCATCTCCGGTGTATATGGAACGGCGTCAGAAAAAGGTATCGTGTCCCTCTCTATCACCGAGAATCTTCAGAATTAAATTTCATTCACTCTGCTGCATTGTTTCAAACTGGGTTGAGGTCGAACGGCATTCATACGAAACAGTTTACGGAAGCAGATTAACTGCCGATCACTGGGAGGTATACCTCCCAGCCAGTCACAGTATGGTGTTCAGAACGCCAACTATCTATCGCGGTGCAGGAAAATATCCCAATCAATATGACAACCAACCGAATCAAATATGATGATTACCATGTACCGCTTTGTGTAATCGGTAGACCGTGAATATCTCTGTTATCGTTTAGTTCAACAATATTTTTTAGCCACTGAAGTTTTTGAAATTTTGACATGTTTCAATACCTGAAATCTTAGAATTCTGTTGCCTGAAGATTTTTTGTTTCAATCTTCCGAAGACGTAAGCAAGGTATGTGCGGTAGTTTAATGACATAGGGATTAATGGAATACTAAAGCGGAGTGGCATTCTACATGATTTCGGACAATGTACGGTAGAAAATAACGAAAATCGATGTCATAGACGTGGAAACAAATGCTTCTATTTAAATTCGGACGTAATTAAGCAGGAAAGCGTGATTATAATTTTGACAATGAAACTGTTGTTGAAACGCGAGTACTGAGCTCTTTATAAAACTACAAACGTGAGGAACGCCCATAAACTCACTTCAACGTAGGACAATGCACCAAAACTGGACCAGTAAGTCGTGTTTTATTTGTCATACTCGTCATCTTCACCACTCGTTGGTACCACTGTTAATAACTTTTCCATGAACTCAGTATGTAAGCTGGAATGGAGACGAGGTGACCTGGTGAAAGAATAACACCGAAGAAAACTCCCTGCTGGAAAGAATACGGCACTTATAACGTCAATTGTGTAATTCACCGATATGGCGCCTCAAGGCCCAAACGAGTAAGAAACGACCATTTAGACGCGAAAGAAGTATTTAAATTTTTCATGAAATATCAAAATGCATATAACGGGATAAATATATAGATCTTGTCGAGTATATTGGTTGTGTTGCAATGAGAAGCATCAGCTATACCTGAAAATTGTTAACATTTGCACTTTTATTGAGAAAAACATATCGCCTTTCTTTGTTGACATTCCTAATCGATTTCACGTTCTGAAAACGCTTCCATTGGAATTTTCGTGGTGGAACAACCCTGCTAGCACAATTAGGGATAATTTAGGGTAAGTCCCTAATCCGGTCCAATAGACCAATCCGGAGTCCATTTAGAGAATTGTTAGGGATTTGACCCACGTTCCCTAATTTAGCCCTAACGAGCGTAACGCACTAATTTTCTGATTGGTCAATTTCCCGTACCCTAATTTTGCCCTAAATTAAACCTAAACCACCTAATTTACCCCTAAATCACCCTCGAATCGACCTAATTTACCTTTAACCGACCGAATTTACCCCCAGATTGCCCCGAACTTACCCAATTTACCCCTCCATTACCCTGAAACACAACCAATCTACCCACAAAATAACCTGAAACGACGTATTTAACCTTACCTTACACCCGAAAACAACTGAATGCAACGTAGTCAGATCCGGAATAACGTACCTCCATCATCTAGCAAGCACTACACAAACGTCGTTCAACGCGGTAAACGTGAGAACGCGTTCTCACGCTGTCAAGCACTGAGTGGGAAGAAAATCAATAGGGAATGAATAGTGGGAGTTTATTACAGTAAATTAAATATACAATAAGGGATCTCCTCACGTATGTAGTGGTCAGGACTAGTTACTAAATAGACTAGGTAGATGCGAGCGTACCTCACTAGGCTATCGGTGATAACAAAATGAACGAATGAGTCAAAATAGTTACAAAGTTCCAGAAAGTTATGGTAATCAAAAGGGTTTGACTCGCAGGAAAGTGTTCACAAGTGTTCGAGATGACCACCACAATATTCAAAATTACCAGTATCCGTAAGTGAGTGATATCACAGAGTTACCGTGGACTGATGAAGCGCGATCAGGGATGCGATGATGTACGTAGTACAACGGAGATAAAAAATTGGATTATAGATCCGTGTAGTATCGTCAAACGACTGCGCAACGAAGAGAAGAGCAGACTGACGTGCACAAAATTTGTATTGAATTGCAAGGTCACTTTTAATCAATTTCAACAAAATGCAAAGGTGATACAAAAAGTTGCTGTACAAAAATGAAGCATCGTTTGCAGACAAAAATAAGCAAATCTCCACACGTACATCTCAAGCTTCTGCATATGATTCTCGTTCCTGAAGAAAAAACAAGTGAAAATCGCTGTAATGAAGTGAAACAAAATGCAAACAAGACTACATAGTTCTAGAAATTGTGACCGGATGCAACATAATAACACAATAGATTAAGACCTATGTTTTGCACAAGTGAACGCCATTGAATATCAACTTCATGTGAAAACACATGACATACCCACAGGTGACACACTTTCAGTAGGTGAGATTCATAAATATCCAGATCACATCACTCTCATTGCTTCTAAACTCAACCTCAGGCTACATGAAAATACAATAGATTAAGACTTATGGTTCGCACAAGTGAATGCCATTGAAAATCTACTTCAAGTCACTCTCATTGCTCTTCTGGAAGCTTACTTGCAAAGGTGTCTTCGGTTTTCTAAGTCGACATTTCCCTCCACGGTCACGAGCGTCGTAAAACCAGCAGTGCATCCACCTGTTTACGTCATCCCGCCCGGTTTCCAAACTCACTTCTTGTGATAGGACAGTTTCTGCGTTCGATATAAATTACGTTACTGCAACATTCCACTAACCTTCTATTACTCGACGTAGAATTTTGTCTTTGAAAGCCAGTTTATTTTTCCCTCCGGCGAAAGTCATCTCCACTGCCAGCTGTGACCCAATGGCCTCCCGCATACAACGGCGAAGCAGCAGTCTGGCAGAAGAAGCACTTATTGCTTTCAGGTGGTCTATCTAACAGTGTTCAAAATATTGACCGTACACTTACCACAACTGTCCTGAATTACTGTTTCTGTAAGTTAGCTTGCAGTTCACGAAAACTGGATACACTATTTACGGGCAAAGCATGTGATGGGATTTTGCGCACAGCCTCACTCTGAGCATCCATATCAGGGAACAGGCGGCGTTGATTGAGACGTTCCTTCACAATGACCACGTCTCTAATCAATTCCTCCTGTTTTACTGCGAATTCCTGGAACATACGCATCATTCTGATTAGCTGAGAGGAAATAGCGGATTCGCTCTGTGGGGAAGATGCTGCCAGGGGTCCACGGACAAACTGGTGGACGGCTGCAACGAAGTCGGCGGTGACTTGGGAATAAGGGGACGGATGTTTGGGAGAGAAGTGCCAAACAGTGGGCGGGATGATAATGTGGGGGTGGCAGAACGGGGCCGGATGGGGGTTACGGCTGGAAAAGGAAGTCCAGTAGGTGAGATGGGACAGTGAGCTGCGTGAATACCGACGGAGGATGCAACGGGACCGTGGAAAACAGCGGCCGGGATACGTTGAGTTGAAGGCGCAAGTGCGTAGCACTGCTTCTTTGCCGAAGAACCAACTTTTTCCACGACGAACGTGGGATATTGTGCACCTGAGGCGCTAGTAGCAAGATTAGGTGAAGGGCTGTCAGAGTCATCGGATGATGTCTGAGACATAAGTTTCTTGGGCCGTTTGCTGAAAAACAATAAGAATTACAGGCACAACAACAACACCTGGACCTCTGACTCCGCTTTCCAATTCGCACCGTTACATCAGACGAATCTACATCCGATGTAATCTCCGTCTTTTTAGCATAACGACGGGCTTGCAAACAGTCGTCTAAAAACATAAGACATAGTCACAAAATAATTACCTGTTGTGCTAATCACTCTGACAGATATCTTAGCAGAGTCGGGAGGGGAAATCCAATGATCTCTCACTGCTGCGGTAAACTGGAGAGACGTGTAATTCGGCCACGATGCTATACCATTTTGTATCCACGTGGAGCTCAACACCGCGCAACAGGGTTCCTTATCCTCCAAGAAGGTTACAACACTGTACATCTGCAATGGAAGTTCTTTAATTGCTACAATTCACATATAATGGATGATAAATCAAAACGAGTTAAAGGTTATAAATCATAAACGACACTATTAATCTCAATATGACATGCTATTTACAGGTATGCAAAATGGGAATAAAAACAAAACGTGGATGAATGGAAAATAGCAAACCCTTAGCAGTAATGCAAGGTGCACTAGCTATGAAAACGTCAGGTGATAAATCATTTAAAAGAAACATATGCAAATGGTGAGAGGGTGAACTATGGGTGAAGAAAGGTCGGAATTTGGTAAAGAGGCGATAACTCACACATATATTGTCAGCATTGGGGTTGCATATATCAACGACTATGCAAAGCACATCATTAATAAGGGCAACTTTGTTTGGGTGAGTGTTTGAAAGCAAAATGGAACCCTTTATACACACTGAGCGTCCAGGTAAGGAAGGATAATGGATGGGAGTACCAACATCAGGATGGAAGACTTTGACGGGAACAGAAGCGGAATGCCTCTCGGATAAACGCCTGTACAATAGTCTCACTGGCCGCGTTGGTCCATTAAGCATTGAATTTAATTTATACATGAAAGACTCAAACGGAAAAGCAGAAAAGTTATCCAATGACCCATGCGTGGCCACATCGTCGGCAAGATGTTCCAACGAATGCACGTTGTATACCATCTCTGTCTGACCATACAACTTGCAAAAATTAAACAAAAACACCTTCATTAACCGTTTTGCAAAGTCATGATAAGTAATACTAAGGGTGGGGTGACATAAAATATATATACACACAGACAAATCTAAAAAGTTCTTATAATTATCATTGTCCAAGATGTTCCGCAAAGCAACCGGTCCGATATAAAGCAGGAATTGTGGGCACTCTGTAGCTTTCCAAGTCTTGAATTCTGTAAGTCCGTGGCATTTGCGAGGGAATTCACAAGACAGGCTCTTCCTGCATTCTAAAATCCTTTCGTTTACGCGTTGGAGGGCTGGTGAGCCTATACGAACGTTTCGAGAAACCGGTCCTGATGTCCAGTTACTGATCCTGCGACGGAAAACACCCAGACAAACTGAATGCATATAGTCAATGGGGAAAGTTGAGGTCACATCGACGGAGAGGGACATAAATGGGGATGGAGATGTAGGGCGTGCGATGCGAACCGATTCGTCTGTTCGAAGAGAACCAGTTTGCGGGGTGAACGTGACTTTCCCTTCACAGTAAATTCCTCGTTGGTCGCACTTATCACAGCCATAGTATGCACAGTGCCCACGTACCTGTTTAACGTACGAGCGAGCCGGTGTATCACAGATTACCGCTTTTAAATTGACCGTAACCGGAACATTGTCAATTAGTATGCCACTGCTTAGCACATCACGCAATTCTTGCATTACCTCAGAAAGATATACATTGACGTCTTCCGGTTTGCTGCACCCTCCGTACACACCAACCCCAAACGGTTCAGTTATGATCGGTTCAGTCAGACGACAGAGAACAGGCCATATTGTGAGCTTTCCTGCATTCGTTGGTGATAAATCATCCACATTCAACTGGATGCCAACAGAAGTCACATGTTGTAGCCGCCCACTTGCAATAGCATTCACAATGTCATAAACCAAACCTAAGTGAGCATATTCGCCCGGATATACGGCACGTGTGGGTGAACATCTCGGCCTCGCCAACAACGTTCGGGCATCACTGGGTAACTCCGGTGTTCTTTCCTTCAGTATGCGTAACAGTCGTGACACCTGCACTTTAGGAGTGTTGCTGGAAGTTGCCCAGTCCCGTAGGCGGTCGACGATGCTAGAGTTAAGGAGCCCACCCTCCGGATTCTGCACGCCAATTCCCGTTATGTTTTCCGGTAATACTGAAATCAATCGTTTTACTATCATTGCCGTTTAAATTACCTTCAGATAGCAGTTGTGATATGTCCCCTTACGGATCCGATTGTGGATGCAGAACGTTGGGAAACGTCCACATTAACTAAAGAATCTTGAACATTGCGATGGAATTCAGCAAGCGAACGTCGCACATTTCGATTAATGGTGGAACGACTGGCTAGCACCTCAGAAAACCACTAGGGATTTAGTAAATATATTGATGTCTCCTACTTCAGCGTTATCGTGATGTTCATCAGACATAATCACAAGATCGGCGAGACGAGTACAAAACAGACATCGCCAACTGGTGCAAATTTGAGCAAAGCGCCCATGAATAACCGAAGCGGTTAGAGTTTGGCTTAACAAATAACTGGTTTATACGTACAACAAATACTTCCTCAATTTCAATGAAATCCGCTTGTGTTATGTACTTCATGTATTAAATAAATGGGCAGTACAAGGCGTACAAGCGATAACACACATTTTCATCAACCGACAAACTATTGGTCAAAAGAATCCATCCCTAAATTACCCCTAAACAACCCTAAGTTACCCATAACTCAATCCCTAATTGGTGCTAGAAGGGACACAGGCTATGTAATATAGATTCTAGCTTAAACATTGACACTGTAAAACAAACTGACGTCAAAACATTGGACGGAGTTTTGATTATCACATGATAATCAGTCTAGAAGTAGTTGATGGTTACCCAATTATCGCAGAATGCCATAACAATTATTCCCGAATATTATATGCTTTATTGCAAAAACATAAACGCATTGATATCGCGTGAAGTTTTTCTCAAAAAATATAACATTTACATTAATCTTCATATTACATATGATTACTTCACATTTACCCATTTAACACACGACATTGCTCTCTTTTTCTTACTCCCACTAGCATCATTAATGCAAGAGACGTTTTCGCGATAAATGGGAGCGCAAAACCTTATATTGACCGAGCGATTCGCGAGATTTTCAACTTTTCGACATTTTTGAGCATTCATCGAGTTCCTGCGCTGGAATCTGCTCAATTCTTTGCTCGATTCTGGAACTTCCTGTCCTCGTTCGCCAAAACTGAACTATTTCAACATTTTCCCGAATGAAGTTACGTCAAATAACGGCGAAGTTCATCAAAGATGAATTTGCACGTATTTCCCCGCGTGACCTTGAAATATTTGAAACATCGTCTTCACCTAACCTTGTAAAATGTAAATTAATGTAAGATCTCATTTTTTGGACTGAATCCGTGGAACAGACGAACTACCTCCTTTCATTATGTATGAATAGAATGCTGTAAACTTTGACTATTTTCCCTCTGATTAGGTCTTCTTTTGTCAACAGATTTCATGTTTGTCTCGTTGTATATCCATTTGTTGCTATGTACCGCATGTAATTATCTGTCATGATCGCGCACATCCGAGCGTGTTTCTCACAAATGCGTTGAGAAATATATATTATTATATTCTCACCTGGCAGAAAAACTCAATTTTGCGTGGTTTCAGAGATATAATAGAATGTGTTTATTTCGACCACTGCGGTTGCATTGCCTTGTACACGGAATATCATAGTAATTCCTAATGAAAGCTATGCTGCCACGTTTTTTGGTTAGGTATACACATGAATTGTATGTTCAGCCTGTTCCCCTGATAGTATTTCTGATGGGAAACGGTCTACGTTATCACCTGGCTGTTTCTACCTACGATGTGGTGTAAACATGGGTAACACGTCCCACTCTATCGTTAACAACGTGTGTACTGTTTTGTTTATTGCTTATTCAATATGCTCGAATGTAGCTTGCCATTGTACGCGACTCAATGCTCGCTTGTCTGACAAACAATGACCAAGTTTGATGCTCGTTAGTTATCCAACGAAACCATTGATTCTTACTTCTACCATTTCAGCTACAACCCTTCTATCTTCGTATCATGGACGCTTATGATTCCAGTGACTATTGGTCTATGTTTTCTCGCCGGCTACAGAAATCTCTGACGGCTGTCAGTATGTCATCTCATTTTCGGCCAAAACTAAAGGAGATCATCATAACTTATTCCCAACGGCTTAAATACACGTTTATTATGATTTTTCTCGTGTTCTTTTCAATGTTGATCATAGCGTAAGTCAACTTGACGAAGTAGATATTAGTGTGAACGCATACTACATACTTAGGCGTTTACCATAGTTTAAGTCAACTGGACGGGGCAACCATTGATGTGAACGCATACGAAACACCTAAGCGTTGATCATAGCTTAAATCAACTGGACAGAGCAGCAACTAGTGTGTGTCTAATTGACAAATTCTACTCTACCAGCTACCGCTCATGAATGGGGACGTGACCTTTGTTAAGGGAAATGCAAACTGCAAACGACCTCACGGTAGGGGTATAAATGTTTCTAAAACACCGACAGAATATGTATGCATGGCAGCCACGTTGTACGGTCAAAAGTACATTCACATGTGCCCTCTACGCTATCCACGACAAAAGCGTCACCATCTTGTTACATACGAAGCTGCCATGTTCAAGGTTATTACTAGAGAACTGATTACCTTGCACTCAGACACTGTTTCGAAAGGGAGTCGTGGCGTCCGTCCCTTCAGATGTTTTTGACAAGGTGACTTGTGAACGTGGTCACTCTGTGAAAAATGTTCTTCACGTACCAATCATCATCCACAACCTCACGACAGTCGCACCCACAGGTCGCTTGTATTTCGTACGCTAGCAGCAGACGCTCACTGTGAATGCATATTTTCTGAATTGCGACAGTTAGGACGTCTCTTGGGTGCGTTCTCCTCTTCAACCGTCCGTTTGCGTTCTCTAGCCTATTAATCGTTCGATTGCCAAAGTGGATAACATCGTCTTGCGCATGCATGGCCTACATTAGCTTGATGTACAGCCAATTACACAACACATTATTCAGAAACTTCGTATCCGTTCAGCAGATGATACGCAAATCACGTTTGAACCTTCGGTAAACAGTGTAACAGTGCAACTTACTCTTCGTCATTGTCTGCCGTAGCCATTCGGTGAAAGAGAAAACGACTGCGAAAGAAGTTTGTCTTTTAACAAACATGACGGACGAATTTTTCCCACTTACCTGCTTACATACGGTATCACGTACATAAAAGTAACACAATAGGATGCCGCAGCTAAATACCACATGGGCTGCCCTCATTTGCGCAGCCATCTTATCCATGAAAAATGTTTTCACCACAATGTGATCGCCCATCATTTCACAAATAATTTCGAAAAGCCTACGTAGTGAAGCATACTTCTCACTGCGAACGTACCCGTACGTCATGGGTTGGCTGTGTCCCACACCGTCGGTCACGAGGAACTGATACAACTTCCAACTTCCAAAATATGAGGAAATATACAATGGCATACTCGTGCCTGTTTGTCCAGTGAGTGGCATCCACATTTACCACATGTGGGAAACGTCGAAATAGTTCAATCCGCGTTCGCTGGGCGAAACAGATATGCGTATGTCTGTTGTCTTCATCCCTCATAATGCGCACCACATCTATCGCACAAATCACCGACAGCACCTCAGCAATGTTCGCTAACGTTCCGTGAACAATCTTACGTAACAAACTCACTCGACGTTTCAGGTTTTAACTTGCGGCGGATGTTTACAAAGTCAGCAGTTGTGATAAACTTCCGTAAATGTCCTCTACATGTTGCTTAATGTCACTAGTTGGTGTACCGTACTGGAACAGACTCCTGCATTCGTTCAATTCACCGACGGTGGGTCCATGACTCGTAGGATGAAATTCCTAAGGCAGACGATGGACAGGGTGGTTACGCTCCAACTCGAAAGAGCTCACAACCGACACGCTTCTTGTCGGACCACATGAAACCGTGATCTGCAACATGTGTCGCGAGAGCTGATTCGTTAAAACTAACAATAGTTAACCCACTAGACACGTCGCACACCTCTGCATACACTCCTACGTCCTTTGTATTTCGTACAACGATAACAAATTTGCACGGTTTTCAGGAAGCCATGTCACCTTACCTTATCGTACTTCAAAGCAATTTTCGACCTGCGGCTCGTCCCACGAACGGTAATAACGCCCACATCTTCCATGTACTTATGAAGACACTCCTGAAACTGTGAGAAAGTGAGAACGTCACGATCCTCAAACGTAGCATTGAAAGTAGCAATATAATTCATCTCCTACTGCCGTATGACAGGCGGTTTCGTTGTAAGTAGTATACTACTCACAAGTAGTATGTTACCAACAGGCGACGTTCAGAAACAAAAGGGCAAGCTCCGAACACCAGGAAGTCGACGGACCAGAAGAGAATGGTGTGTACGCGCTTTGGCAGAAGTTCTACCAAGGCGAATGACAAAGTACTGTCACCCGATGTACGTGAATTCACGTCTGACGTGCAAATGAGTGTACGCGTTTGTGGTTTGATTTTTGACATGACCTGTGAGGGAGCCTGCGCAATAAATTAATTCTCAGGCCAAGCGTCTTTTGTGGTCACAACAACTGGTGCCGTGACGAACGCGAGGATGAAGATACTCTGGCCGCAGCCGTTCGAAGATGGAGACGTTCGGACTTTACTGGAAGACTTCGAGGACGTGGTCGGAGTCAAGACCGACCGTGAGAAACTGGCTGCACTGAGGACGCTGGTGAAGGGCAGGGCAAAGGCGGTGCTGGACGCAGCACGAAGACGGAGTGGGTCGCTGCGGTGGAGGTGCTGGTGGCTGCATTTGACAGCCCGGCCGACAGCTAGGAGGCCATGCAGCGGTTCATGGCGGCCAGACTTGGACAGGGGGCTACTCTGCAAGGTTTGCTGGACAGCGCTGTGCCGGCAGTTGTTAACGGAGCAGTTTATTGAAGGTTTCTCGTTAACGACCAAGTCCGTATTGCCCATGTCGCCCGGCCGGTCGACCTTGATGGGCACGCGAAGGCGACGCGGGAGCTGGCAGTAATGTCAGTGGCCTCGGTGGATGCAAACGGCAATACGGACAAGATGACACTAGAAGAAATGCAGAAGACAATGGAGCAACTCGCAGCGGATGTAGCTGCCTGGAGAACAACATCACAACAGAAAGATCGAGCAGAAGGCTGCTTCATCTGTGGAAAAAATGGACACTGGAAGAAGGATCGCCCAATTCGGCGGTTTAAGTGGTCTAAAAATAAAGTGTTTCATGATTGTTCTTTCTGTTGGGTGGGTCAACTAGTGATGGGAGCGATTTAGAAGGGAGCCTTACATACGAGGGTTGAAGTCGACGGTGAGATAAACAGTGATTGGTCGACACAGGGTGGCTATTTCGTTGATTGTCCCTGCAGAAAAGTAAGACGTATAACCGGCCTCCATGATGATCAGGACGGTTGGAGGTCATAGTATACTGACTGGCGGTGTGAAATAGTGTGGGTACGTATCGGCGGCCATATTGTAAAACACCGTTTAATTGTGCCCCAGAAACCAGGTAAACGATCCTTGGAGCCGATTTCCCAGCTACAACAGATGCCGCAATTGACTTGAAGCCCAAAGGGCTGCCAACCAGGTACGGCTTCTTGACACTCACAGGACAGCGACAAGATGGCGTCAACCAAGTACGCACAGGTATAACCCCCATTTGTGCAGCCCACATGCTCCAGTCCTCGGTCGGGAAATATCCGGAAGTATTTACGAACGACGATGATCCGTACGGATTCTGCAATCGGATTGCACATGAAATACCAACAACCGGAACATTTCGACCTCACGGACTCGCAGGATACCGGTTCATCTTGAGGAGGAATTAAAACGACAAGTACAAAACATGCTGAAGGAGGATGTACTCAAAGAAGCCAACAGTCCGTACAACTCACCTGTTCTCCCGGTAAAGAAGTCCAACCGAAAGTACCGCTTTTGTGTGAATTTTAGACGGTTGAATGGTGTATCACAGAACAAAGTTGTGGCAATACCGTTCGTCGCTAATGTTTTTGACAAGCTGCAGCAAGCTCCAGATTTCAGCATGCACCGATAAAACCCATGAATAGTGATAAAACAGCATTCACGGTAGGCAATAAACAGTATCAGTTCAAGCACATGCCGTTTGGTCTATCCGGAGCACCGTTCACACTTCGACGCCTGATGGTTCAGCCATTAAAACGACTGGATAACGTGGCAGTATATGGAGATGATATCGTTGTATACAGTAACATGGAATCGGAACATGCTGCCCGTATGAATGCTGTCTTAAATCGCATCAAGAACTCAGGACACCGGATCAATGCTGAAAAGTCGCAAATCGGACGATCATCGATGGTGTTACTGGGAAAGAAGGTGGGTCAAGGTGAAATCAGGCCTCTACCAGAGAAAATATTGACAATTAGAGAGGCTGTAGCTCCGAATTCTAAGCGAACACCGAGACAATTTTTGGGTCGAGCAGGGTACTACAGTCGGTTCGTGAAAAAATGTCACACCATCACATCGCCACTGTACGAACTCCTTCGAGGAAACAAGAAATTTGAATGGACCGACGATGCCTAGAAGGCGTCCACGTGAGTGCAACAAGCGATGAACGAGCAACAACTGACTTCGAAACTTCCGAATACAAAAGAAACGTTCATTGTAACAGCCAGTGACCGTGGCTTCGGAGCAGTACTCAAGCACAGGGAAGGAGTAATTGAATATGTCTGCAGGGTCCTGACCCCAACGGAGCAGAAGTATTCGATCATTGAAAAAGAATGTTTGGCAATCGTCTGGGCACTGGACAGGTGGAGGCCGTACTTGTTTGGTCAACAGTTCCACGTGGAGACGGATCATAAACCCCTAGAGTGGATCAGGGCTGCACGGGACCCGAGAGGAAAATTAGCCCGATGGGCATTGCGTTTACAGGAATACGACTTCACGATCAATCATGTGCCTGGTTCTAGCAATTGCGTCGCAGATTTTCTTTCTCGAACGCAGATGGACGACGAACTCCCCAAAGTGACCTTTGGAGTCAACGGCTTAGTAATAGAGCAGGACGACAAACATCAGTGTTTTTCAACATCAGGACAAGGTCCTCCGGAAGGCGACTGAAGCACAGGCAAGAGGCGTGAGGATCCCCGTAAATACTAAGGATGAA
>JTDE01021761.1:35122-52395 GCA_014338405.1 Paragonimus skrjabini miyazakii | reverse complement strand
GAATGAAAGACAATCACTGTATTGAAAGAAAGTCTTCCACTAATGCATCCCAAAATGGTCTATTATCACCAGCCTGTCATGTCCCCCGTAAATTCCAACGTGCCACAGTTGAAATAGTTGATATACCAGTTATCCAAGACCAGCCGACTAACTTCATGTTGCTGTATGATGCAACATGAAGATCAGACAAATAAGTGCATTAGTACATTTGTTTCTGCTTGTCAACCATTTTTGTGGTAATGAACCAATCGGATCACACCTTGAAAATCTACGTTACCAATATAATCTCAAAATAAGTCCAGATCTTCACGGTATTGACGTAGCTCTCAACAAATGCGCATTACCACATTATGAATATTGTCCCCTTACTTTCGTCAATCCGACGTACTCTTATCATTCTTTGTGTGGGAATTTCAAGTTCGAGCTGAAATCCTAGGACCGTTCCGATCAGTACATACACTTCGAAGAAGTAGTTCTTTATAATCTCCCACAATCGCCGTACTTAATTAATTTTTCACCACCGTAACACTGTATCATTGTAATCATTGTCGACACTAAAAAGCTCACTTCAACCTAAGAAGCGCAGACAACCTAGCACTAACGTCGGTTATCATTAAGATACAGGGACAGCGTGTGGCCCAGAGGCGAAGTACTATTAAAAAAGACCAAACAAGTGTGTACCAATAGTAGAGTATACAAGACTGAGCTGCGACGTATCCAATTTAAAGCTCTTGGCGTCGCTGAATACAGTAGAAAGAATCTCCCGAAGCCAATCATTCCCCAAGTATGGTTTGTAACTATGTGTGACTGAGATTTGCATCGTGCCTACGGCCTCAGACCTCCATTCGCCAGCAGAACGAGGAATAACATCACATAGCGAATCTTACGAGTGGGCCGAACCAGTGCAAAAGTAGCCATGAAAAAAAACTCATTGGATACGGCAATGCAGCAGTGGTTCACACTGACGTTTGTCATACAAGGATGAAAAGAAGAGCCAAGAATGGCTAGGAAAAAAATGAAAGGAATGAGGGGCATGATCAAAAAAGGACTACGTATAAACTCAACATTACCAGAGAGACAACAGCGTCATTACAAATTTCACTGGTCAGTGCCATTACTTCGGCGTGATTAATTCACGTACATCCAGATAATATTCACACCATTCATCCCGATTAGCCGCTATCATACAGTCTTCATATTCTGCCTTTAAGTCCCCCCTCAAACCAAGACAAATGGCAGACAGTGACGTCTTAAATGTCCGCCTTGTGCGACAAATAGACTGCTCTGGCGAACACCCTCTAGGGTCAAGAAATGGACGTGTGTTGTCTCCGAAAAGCGCTTTTACAATCATAGCGTTATCATTCACCTGAATTTGCCCTTGGATAATGCTAAGTACCAGCGGCTCTTCCTCAGGGTCTCCGGTGACGACAAAGTCAAACCTTGTGGTGAAGTTGGAGGGAGGATTGGACTAAGCCTTGAGGTAGAAGAGAATGTGTTCCACTCCACTCCACCGAACAGTCGTCCATGTGCCTTTAGACTTAGACACTTCGACCAAAGTCGGTCACGGAGACCAGAAGGACTGCGTACGTTTTAACAAACAACAGTTCAGATGTTATCAGGAACGTCTTTTACAAAGCTTTCTGTGATCTCCCGGGACAAACAAAACACTCGGACATCATTAAGCTTCTTCATCATACGACCCAACAGCCCGATCGCCACCCTACTCCAGAGGAGAAGCGGTGAGGTGGTACGTTCGGAATCCAGACGCTACGAACTGACAGTGGCGACCGACTATGACAACTATGCGCACCTCACAGACTCCATACATCGAGTGGTGTGCCTCAGCGTAAATGACGATATTGAGTCACGTGGAGGCCACTCTGTGCAACTCAACGATGGACATGAACCAATCATACCATCGTCAGCTGTAGCAGGCGCCATATTAATAAGAATTATCATTCACTTTGAAGCAAAGATCTAAACTCAAACCATGACGATTTTTGTGCTCACTTCGCTTTATCGCTTACTCAGAGATCACCTGCTCGAAAGCACAAAGTACTCGGTTGGAAACTGAGTGACAATAGTATACGAAACTCCTATCAGACAGCATTGACGGCAAGACTGTCCAAGACTGTCACAACAGTGGACCAATTCAAACAAGCACTGGGCAAAAAATCTTAACAGCTATGTGGACCGCATGTGAAACGGTCTATTCCAAAACAGCACCATAAACAGGACAGAAGTGGATTGCTGCTGACTCGGGAAACGAAAGAGCTTGCTGAGAACTGAAACGGAAACTTACGGAAAGTCTGCATAAAGACCGTGAGGACTACTTCACCAATGGAGAAAGAAAAATGGAAGAGATGTCGTATCAAGGAAAAGCCAAGTGTCATTTTCCCTGATTCGTGGTTGCATCGGGCGTTTGCAAGGTGTTATTGAGACTACATGTGAGAAAGATGGCCCGCAAATTAACAACCCACAGCGGCGATTTGACAGTTGGGTTAAACACTTCGATGAACCGCTCAACACTATCATAATGGTCATCACTTTCAGATTTGAGCAGCACCCGTGAGTACAGTGGCTTGGGTTGTTTTTGGTCTTGACAATGGTCCGCGAAATTGCACAGCAGTAAATAAGTACAAACGTACAGCGAAGAAAAAAAACGACTGAGTTTCACAAAATAGAACAGTTAACAAGTTTACGGACATAGACTCATCACCAGGTATGATACAACGATGTCAGTATTTTAAACCAGTAATGTGGATGGTCGATATCTACCTAACCAGGTAGATGAAACCTACCAACCTCGCTCAGTTGGAGGGTTAAGGTTTTCGTGACCTGAGTCGATTTGTTCAAATGTGGATGATTATTTATGACATTCGTCTGTCAGAAAACCGAGGTAGCTCCGAAGGTAGAAATGTTAAATTGTGATAAAGCTCAAGGCCATGTTCTTCTTTCTCCTGATCTTTTAATGGTGATGACGACAAACTGTTGTTTGAGCTGACCACGCCTTCGTTATCTACAGGAGACTGAAGTGTGACCTCATGAGTGAGGGTTATCAACAGTCGTTCTCATTTTCAGAAAGCTGCCAAGACATCATGTGACGATCACAGAGTTATTCGCCTTGTCTCTATCCAACACGCTTACGGGTCTCATAATGTGGAGGCTTCTGAGGCCTAAAGAGAATCAGACAACAGAAGACCAGACAGACTTCCAGTCATCACAGGGGAGTTCCAGTAAATTACGTCAATTTGTTAAAAACATTTCTCACCTATTCTGAGTACAGAGTGTGCATTTATTGGCAGTTGTCTTAAATCCTCTTCACCTAGAGTTGTGTTCAATTCCTTAACTCCTTTTAATTTGTGTGGGGCATATCCCGGAAAGAGTAACCAGAGGTTTTGAGGATCCAGGAATAGGGATTCTACTTAAATTATATCATATTAGGAAGCATGAAATGCATGCCAAACAAATGATAGGGCTGACCTTCATGGTATGCACTTTGCAACTTCAAAATGCAGTGATGTTAAGAGAATGGGTTGACAGTGACTGAGTATTGTGTTATCGTAGGCAGGCCGCTCGAAACAGTCGATCACTACATCTGACCGAGTAGTACCATCTTATTTGTCACTTGTGGCATCGCAAAGACGTTCATTTGTCAATTAAAAACAAGGCTTACAATGTGAGTATGTGATAAGTTTTGCTCCACGGATTAGGAACCTGGCCAATCTGTGTGGAAGATGCATCCAGATATTCAGGATTCGATTACCGTTATCTCCGTCAGACAGGCTGTATCAAGTGGACTGCCTGTGTGAGCAACGCAGTATTCAGCAGGTAGGTATTTCGGAAATGTGCAAAGTAGCAACGAGGCATCTGCCGCACTGCGCTTTAGTCAGTATGGCTGTGAACACTGAAATAGACCGCCAGAAGTCCATGTAATGGAACAGTATGTACACATGAGACACAGACGCGAAAATTGTGGGCTTCGGTTGAAACGGTAAACAGGCTATGAAAGCTTTGACCATCCGGCTGATCAGGGTTGGTAGGAGCTGTCTACTCGATTAAAAAGTACTTGACCATGCACGCCTTCAGTTGGGAATGCATTCGAATACAGCAGGACGTCTCAGCCACTAAATAGCTTGTATCCATAAAGCTGTTAATTATTATTTTCGTTCAACCTGCGGTTTCCAATTTTCACTCAGTTTGTTGGTCTTCTTTCCTCTGCTCTTCCTTGTAGACTTGTGCCTATTTATCAACACACGAATTTGGCCGAACATTACGAGGACCAACAGCAATCAGAGCCATAGTACACATAGATCACAATCTGAACATGCTAATGATGTTGTTGCTGTTCGAAAGATCACCGCATAATCTAATCCGAACCATATTATGAAAACAAGGCATCGACGGTACGTTTATATATTTGTTGGGTACGCTCAGTGTCCAAAAGATAGTAAAAGAGTGGATCGATCAAATAGGTCGAACGCGCTATTATAACCGACAAAAAAACCGCTGACCGACATTGTGCAGAACGTTGCTCTAGAATATAGCGAGGAGGGAAAAAGTGAGTGATATATCCTCGGGACGAAACACTGCCTGGTTTTCCCTAATATATACCTTGAAATGCAGTGAGTTGCTGAAATGCACTGGATGCCAGAACCCTAGAAATGAGTATGGTTAAGCTAATCTCACTATGGTTTCCACAATAGCCTCTAAATCTCATCTTGAATATATGAAAAGTTGCCCAGAGACACCAGTACAGAGGGATTTTCTCAGTCATCTAAATAAGTTCAAAGCAATGAAACAAATACGTATTAACACCTCTCAACTTTATTTGAAAAGTAATGGCATGAAGTCATCCGGACAGCCAATCGTCTTACGACTGTGAGCTTGAATGCAACTGAAGATATAATTTTAAGGGAACGGTTATGAATCTAGTGACCTAGGTACTACATTGTTACTCTGTGGCAGCACCACGATGGAATTAGAATTAGCTAAAAGGATTCTCTAAGTGTTCTGCCTATCCTTCTTACCTTCTGGACCTATTTTGAATGAGTGTGCCATCTGCCGCGCTGATAGCTTCAATAACAGATGAAAGCCCTGGATCAGTAGCACAGAAAAGCTCGAAGAATCTACCAGTATTTCATGCAATAAAGGCGGTTTCTATAGTTTTAGTAATCTCCGTTGGTCAAGTCTCACGATCGGCGACCAGGCTAAGCATCAGCTTCCTGAGATTATCCTTCCTAAACCTGTACCAACTGTCTTGAGGTATGTTCTGTCTGACATTGACCAATTCCAGAGATTTCTTCGAAATCTAACACTTGATTAACCGACGAACCACGGTGCCTCAGATTACACAAATAGCACTTGATATTTGGGTCCAGCAGCTGTTATGATCTTCGAGGATAGAACTGCGAAGTTCGCTTTCTAGGCTAGTTTAGAACAATCTTTTATCGACGGCCTGATTAGTTTCTCGATAGCCAGTCGATGCGACCGGTGGGTCGTTGTTTAGCGAAACTAAGAATAAAATAACAACGTGCCCAAGCGTGGTCTGAGTGTAAGTATACGCTTCAGTGGGGGCGACAGTGCCGAATGGAGCCATGCCACTTACAGCAGTTATGTGTTTCGAGGAGGCCGCCAAGCATTACACTGACACATGCGATGTCTATAATTAGTGTACCATAGAAGTAGTTTGAACCCAGTGCACAGTTGCAGCAGCTGCCCACTATTACCCGAGCGATGTGATGCTAGCCCAAACCTGCAACGTAAGCGAGACTTCACATCATCAAAACGATCGACCTGGACTTGCGTATCTCCAGAGGAATATGTCATGACTATGTGTCGATCAAAAGAGACCAGCCAGACCCAAGTAACGGGCGTCCTTCACAACGATTCCACCGAAGTTAGCTGGATCATAAGCAGACACGACAAAAAGATTTTTGAAGAACTGACGCATTCTTAATAGAAGCTGCTGAGCGGACTGCGCAGAGTCTATTACTGACAGGAGTGGATCATGCTAACGCGGCTACGGACGCCGTGTTAATAACTGTACCTACTCATGCCTGCTGGGTAGCGGCGACAGTACAGAGTACAGTCAATATTGAGTAAACAGAGTAGAAAGTTCGACACGTTGACTACCGGCTTCTATTGTAGATTCCGAAATGTGGCAAACATTGACGTTTAATTAGGTTAACGTCCTTGCAAGAGCACCCTGCTTATTTCAGACTGGGAACGTTGAAAACATCCACACCGACAGGCATTCTAGTCTTAGTGATAGCCGAGGGAAACTTGAGGCTGGAAATCCAAAAACAGGACTCAAAGGGATAGCACTACTACGATTACCAACATCTGTTGTGGGATCTCAAGGGTAGCTACTAGAACCAAAGGTTGATAGGAGTATGAGAATTACATAGGATGTGGTAAACCGGGGATCAGCAGAAGCATGTCATTTGCAGCAGAGAAGACAACCAACCTTATACTGCCAGACGGCCGGTAGTGCGAAATTAGTCGTATCGTGAGTAAATGTGGTTGTAAATGGACCACGATACTGTTAGGGGACCCAGACATAGATAAGAGAACGATCAGAGTTCTCAGTCAAAACCTGCAGCGCAGAGCAGCAGGCGGATGGCATTGCACCAGAACTAGCCATTTTTGCTGAAAAAGATGTCAATTTTCTTTTAACCCTCAACACAGAGGACAAAGAGACTGTGGTTTGCCAGTATGGCATCAGCGACACTGGCAATATGAACATCATGCAAAATGACAAGAGAAGTCAGTTTGGTTGAACTAGAAAGTGTTCATCCACAGTTGTAAGCTGTAGGGAGGGTAGCACGTACAGTGTATCTGAACGGGAAACTTGTGGCAGTTAAGCATCAGTGTGAACCACTGATGTATTGCTGTCTATGATGATGATGAACGGGAAACTCAAAATATTACAAATCGAACTCATTAATGTGATATTTTTGTAAAAAGCAAGGACTTAGCGTGACATGAGAAAGACAATAAGTGAGAACATGATTACACAACAAGCAGTTGCTAACCTTAACGATTTTTATTCGAAAAAATAAAGGCGTATGTAATAGGACTGTATTCGCAAGGTCCCCTGTAAAGGAATGATTAGAATTCACTGACAGTTGGTCATTCGTCAGAGCGGTGAAGTCCTGAGCGCTTAGGCTGGTTGATCGTATACGAGCATATCAAAAGACAAGTGCAAAAAGCCACTTTGTTCCGCTCCAAGACGTGTGCAACAAGGGGGAAAATACAGAGTATTTATTTGATGCATGGAGACTTACAAACATTCTCGAATCAGATACTCGCAGGGCAGTTAATAAATATACTAGTCAAGGTCACTAAGCCATCAATCAGCACGGCGGAATAAAGGTCGAGCAGGTAAAAAAATAGCGAAGGTTACCTCTGGATGGTTCTGGGGATTTCTACTCATTCCGGTTGGACAAAATCGTATTCTCGTGGAAAGGGGCGGTTTTTGGCGAAAAACATGGGGTTCTCGAATAACAGCGATTTTCGGCGGTAGACGTGTTATCAAGACTCATTACCTAGTTTGTCCCAGGATCACTTCATGTGCACGAATGTAATGACCTGCTAAAGCATTTTAATGCGTCTTGTTGCCGATAGTGTGTGGATGACGCCTGAAAGCAAGTGACTGATTTCTGTTTTGACAGTAGTAACGACGATGACAGTGGCTTCCGACTCCGACAGCTGGGAGTTTAGTACACACAAAATTCCTTGATCAAAACCGTCAAGTACTCGGTACATGGGCTTGACAACGTAAACAACAGTATTGTCGTGCAATCTGGTAAACAATTGACGATGAAGAATGAATTTCGTTGACTCGAGTAGCAGCTTGTGACTGGTCAGTCGAGTGGAATATTGCCAATACAGCTTATAACATTTCTGCACTGCAAATATGGTTGACAGAGCCTTCTTCTCGGTATAAATATGCTTTTCTGCTGGAGTAAGCGAACTAGAAGCGCGCACGACGCATTCCTCAAAGCCGTCCAGGAACAGGTGGGATATTTGTACACCAATGAGACAGTCGGAAGCGTCTGATAAGACTACGATTTCCCGCAATGCATCACAGTAAAATGACCGATCCGGAAAGTGCAACGATCTACCCTGATTGAGAGCACGGTAATAATCGAGGAACCATTCCTGCATGGCATCTTCTAAAAGCGAACAGTTGATCAACACTCCAGTACTGTCAGACGTCAGTAGAAACGTTGTGCAATGGCTTAGCAAGTTGAGAAACGTACGGTGAAAAAGTGGGACGGAGAAGGTATTCATGTTCGACAGACCAGGTCGTCGATTGTTCCTGTCGACGACAGATGCCTACTATTTGACACATCCCATTAGGACGTTGTCCGTGAGCGAGACTCATACTTCTCGATTCGGACAGGAGCCACAGTCAAGCCGTACACTATACCTTTTCCAGGCGAAAATGTTTGGATGTCAATGTAAAATGTCCCAGATAACTGGGTCCAGACAAGCTAACTTGGTTCATTCTCTGCACCTGGCGTGACCATGTCCTTTCACTTTGTAGAAGCCAACCGATCTCTGTGCTTTTCAGCTTACTCATGTGCACGTTACCCGTGCGATCCTGTTCGACGTTAAAACCCAGCTAACCCTCTTGGAATATCTTAAACTGACAACAAGACATCTTAAACTGGAAAGGGCATAGAACGTCCGTACCGCAAAGTATGACGACGACACAACCGAAATGAGCTGTATTTTCTAGAACGTTTGACAGCATTGTTTCTATCACCTGCCGAAAAACCGTACGTAATCGACTGCATTGGAATGGTTCCTAGTGAGTATTCATAGTGAGTTCTGTGAAGTGCCCTAAAACGAGTGCCTGAAAGATAAACTTCAGCTAGATTCGGTTTTGCAAAGCATCTGCCTTCAGTCAGCGATGCGAACTCCCCCGATGGAGTAACGGATACTGATGCCTTTCGACGGCACTAGTGAGTTCCGTAGTAGACCTGGAACAGAGTCGCATACCTCCACTGATCATTTTACCACTAAAATCGGCGCTACCCTACGTAGAAAGTTGGTTGATTCAATGGTTAGAGCCGATTCAATACGTTGTCAGCAGGTGGAAGCGCAGCACAAAGCAATAGACGCTTCGCGCCTTGATGTAATACAAGCCTGGCTGTTATCACTCAGGAGCAACCCAATATCTACAAAGACTGATGTGGCCGATTCATTAAACGTACTGCTGGTTGGATTGCTGCACTTGAATGTGTTTGCGATCGTACCTTATTGCAAATACTGTCAACTGATTTGTCTAGTAGCTGTCGCCTTTCTAATCAGCCAACTCTGAGGGAAGCTGGTCTGGGTCAGTCAATGAGACAGCCGGAGCCTTTCTTATGGGCGTAGCCTAAGGCAACTGTAAGAACAACTGCAGAATAGCACCAAAAGTATTTCCGGAAGTGTGTTCAGCTTTCTTCACTATCTACTCATAGATGTAACAAAAAATTACTGCGATATTCACCGCAACGTCCAGCTGAAGTCGAAGTGAGACACCACCGATAATAACCACGCAGTTGTCACAATCCTGTGCAGCCTCGTCTTCTGACGATCACTCAAGTGATCTGGGATTTGTCTGAGGTCGACGACAGTCTTTATGTTTGGCCACACTCGTCAATCTTATAGAATCAATACCAGGAGTAGTGCAATTCTCTGGAGTATCGGAAAGCTGTGTAGAGCCTTTGTGTGACTGTCCTGGCTACGGTTCTCGAATTCTTTGAATTGATGGAGGTAACGACGGACTTGAAACCAGTAAATTTGTTAGAGGGTGATTTTCCGAGCACAAAGCGTCACATTTGAGAGTGACCATGCACCAGCTTTCTGTTTGTTTGGACAGTCATTTCCAGGTTCTGCTAGACTGCCTTCAAAATACCTATCTGGAAGTCTGCACCATGAAGTGACTGCAACCAGACAGGGGGTAGCTATTCGAACTGACCATCGGTCATGATACTGAGATTGAAGCGTACACACGCTCGATTTGTTATTCCTGCATATGTTATACAACCACTTACTTCACCAATTTCGATCATCAGTGTGGAACAGTGAACAATGAGTTCCGCTCGCAAATAGACAGGTCACAATTTGTTCGGTCCCATCAAACTGCAAGTCTAGAGAAATTCTCGGTAGAATGAAGACAGAATACTTTTCCGATCGGTCTACACAAATTTTGCAGCAGTACCCCGGCTTTCCGAAGACCATTCTGTTGGCGTTTTCAACCTGGGTGATGTCTTCGTATTCCATGGACCGTCCCTCGGATGTCAGGTCCCAATAAAACCATGAGCAAATTTCGTTAACGAGTTTTCCACGATTCCCGCGAACGAGCACTGCGGCTCACTTGTGTTTATAACCAAACTTAGAATTTTCACGTTGTGCGTCAATGCTTCAAAACGCCCCCGTCGAGGGGCACCACATTTCTGTTAAGGCAGCAGAAGCTGCTGGCTTTGTTAGAACGTTACGGTGACCGTGGGTTTAGTCCGTTGCTAAATCGTTTCGTCACATCTTTCTTAATTCAACGTCAGTCAAAGGAATTTTAGTAGCAAGCCAAATCAGCACAAAAGTGAGCTGCAACTACCGTCTCTGCTATAGGTTTGGAAATAAAAAAACGCACAACGACAAACAGATCGAGTTGAGCGATACAAGGAAATCAAAACGAAATGCACATCCACGGGTGTATGAGGCAATAGTAGAACAAACGCGGCACTGTGTGGAAATAAACGTTCGAAGCTGTGAGTAGAAGAGCCGTCATATGGTTTATCCATGAAAGGGGTGCAGTTACCACGACACAGAAGAGATCACGCAGAAACGACTGCACAATGAACTACTTCATCTCTACTAATACTTCCGGGGAAAATTGCCATTATAACACATTAGGAGGCTGTTTCAATTAAAAATTGTAATGAGTTGTATTGGTAACGTACTCGGAAGAAGTTCTCGATCTGTGGTAGTTGCCGAATGTGGATAGGGGTAGAAGAGGTTTCCTTTTTCCAACGGGTAGGGAATGAGACGAAACGTGCCCTCCCAGGTGCAGTGCAACAGATTGATAGCACCTTCCACCGCTTTCCAGTGGGCAAGATGAAAAAATGCATAGGCAATCGCCTCGGAGTCCCCACGCTTTAATATGTGTTCTGTGGGCAAAATGAGCGGCTTCATTTCCAGCAGGTACTAACACCAACGGAATGGAAACGAGAAGGAAGATTGCATTGTTTAGCATTTTAGAACAACTTATAAGCAATCAGTAGATTTATTTATTGACAATGTTTCACTTACAACAAAGAAGCTTTGTGAAGCAATTACAAAGTGGTGTTTGTAAAAAGTTACATATTCACACAAAGGTGAAAAGCTTCAAGGTCAACGGGGTGTCCATCTGCTAGCATACAGTACAATGAGTTACATGCAGGCCGGAATATCTCAGATGGGCTTCCGCCGAACTTATGAAATATGACTCCCAAGTAAATGTCGCTAACCCGGAAGTAATTCCAGCCCGAAAGCCTAACGAAATGGGAGACAGACACCACTCAGAAATTGAACAATTTTCTAAAATTCACGCAGTTTACCGGCAATTTCCAGTCGCTAGATCTGTGAACGACAAACCTTCAGGTTGCCAAGACAGAGGACGAAGTGAAATACCTAGTTAGACTCACTAATTCAGTCTGCAAATGATGACAAAAGTGCATTACACGCCATCAATGAGTTCTACAAACGGAACAAATGTGTTAAATAAAATCCATATCATCAAGAAACAATAGTGTAGCGAACAAGCTCGGTTATTCACCATCAAGCTAATTACATAACAATATATATGAAACAGAGTTGTCGGAGCAGAACGAACAAAAACAGGTAGCAAGTTCAAGTGAGGTCAGACACGTAGACAACGTTTTGATACGATTAAGTCGCAATTATGACGCAACTGGAACCAAGGCGCTTTGATCGGTCGTGGTGTGGGTGGTAAGCCATGGCAACTTCAACATCTAAAGAAAGCGCGTTTGTGCACACAAGGGTGGATTTTTTAAAATCTAATTCCAATACCTTCAGTTGTGACTAAAATTAGGCATCTCACGGTTTTTGACTTACCGCCCTTGATTCGGTAAATGGGGGAAAAGAGGAGTCCAGGTTGATAGTACAATGTGTATCAACGAGGTGTGCAACAACTGCGCTGGTAATTGTCTTGGTGACTACGCTACTGATCCAGCCTGGATGATGCTCACGGATACGTTCAGATAAGCGCCTGGTCGTGCGACCCACGGTAACTAGTCCCTGTGGAACTAGTAAATGTGTGTACACAAAAATCCATATCCGAAAATGCGGCTAGCACAACGATCAAGAAGCCGAAGATGTGCAATTCCACCTTTCGTGTAAATTACTGCTACTAGATTTTGCTATGCATACGCGTGAACGACTGTCACTTGTTATCAATGGCTCACTTAGTCGGATTAGACGAAGCTAACGACCAATGGGTGCACATTTGAGCAGTGTGTGATCCGCATGACCAATAGTGTGTTATGGATGTTCACAACATACAATCCAGTATACAAGTACTTCCTTACGGCTGAGATTAAGAGCTAAGGAAGGGACGTGCATCTGGTGCGGACCACCAAAAGTGTACTCGAACATTCCCTATGTACACGCTGCCCCCAAGAGGAGCCATTTCCCCAAACAGACCACTTTCGTACGGTCCCGCGAAATTTCAAAGAGAAGTTGGAATCCAAAAAGTGATTACTATCATCACCACCACCCCAAAGACGACTACATACTCTAAGTTCAATTCTCCCCCTAAAGAGAGTACGGCGGTAGTCGCCACACTATATTCATTAACAGTTGGGTTATCGCATAGAGATTACAATAAATACTCCTCATATTGTAGGATATCCGCACCAAATTTAGTACGAATGAAGTTAAACAGTTTGGGCGTTATGTTTAACATGTTATTGATAAATGGATTGAGAATAACACAACGTTACGAGCAAATTGTAATGCTCTACGTTTCAACCACCTCGGGTGGCCTTCTTCAGGAGTGTTGTAATTGAAATCCTCCTACTGCTTCGTTACTTTGTAAACCGCAGAGAGATGACGGAGCGCGAACATCATTTGATCTCGTATACCGAACTACTTGTAGCTTACAGGCACGCGATGCCTGATTTCCACCAGACAAATCAATGGCAAACTTCTGATGAGGATACGTCCATGAACTCATTTCCTGCTCAGTCGGAGGCAATGTAGTATATAGAGAAACTGCTATCAACAAAAGCCTACAAAACGCAGTGTCGAAAGCATAATTTCAAAAGAGAGAAGTATATTGTACAAGCCGTTAATCTACCCTATTAGTGTATAATGTACCACTGATCCACGGTATTAGGTGTGCCTTCTCCTCAAAGCCGGGCACTCCCCAAGAAGAAAGCACTTTCATTTGTTCTTTTTAATGGTCTCTCTATGACAGACAATGTCGTTTAAGATTTCAAACAAGATGCAGATCAGTCGCTAAATATAAGTACAATTCGTGCAACATTTTGTAGTTAGCTTAACTTATTCCTGGAGCGAGATGGTCAACAGAAAAGCCACGTGGTACCTTGTTCGACGCTACTGGCACTGAATAATTCGTGTCAGGCAATCAAAGTAGATTAGGCACTAAATGTAAGTCTTCCACATGGATACTTAAGATGTCCGAGTTTTATAGATGAACTGTTATAAGATGCACAATGTGGTCCTATCTCAATTTTACTTCCTGATATCCGTTAGCTCTTGCTGTCCACTGCTCAGACGTGCACGGTCGTCAATGACTTTCACCTATCCAACCAACATAGTTGGTACAGGACAGTAAAAGTGGCTGAAGTGTGGACCTAACCACTAAAACCGTCGCCTTGTGAATACAACGCTGTTTATCCATGAGACTGACATTGTTCCTGAACATTTTGATGTCAGTCAGTATCCGCCAACAGCAGCAGGCATGATAAACCACCTCGAATGTATTATCGACTTAATAAATAGTAGATACGCGGATTCCAAAACCAAAATTCTTGTTGCGAAACCTGTTATTTTCTAGTTCAAGTCAACATCCCATTGATCTAAAAGAAGAAAAATAAACCGTCTGACTTGTGAACAGTACTTAGTTGATGTCCGAGTGCGTTATGTTCGGTACATCCTATAAAAATCAGGCCTAACCGCGTAACTTTTAGACGAATTCAAACATACTAAATAGATAAGTTTTGAACATCAAGCTAGATCATTAAACAACTGGACAATCAGAATCACATCGACAGAGTGAATCTATGCTCAAGCCTCCACAACTGCTTGCAGCCGGTTTTAGGTTGATGCGCTCTGAAATGTGAAGCATGGTCTGCCGTTAGGTTGTCGTTTTGATTCCCATCACTTCCCTCTGAATTTTGGTGGTCAGCATCCATATATCTTCACGTAACATGGAAACATTTCACTACTTCCTGCACCAATTCATCTTGCATTTGTTTGCGACAGAAGCAGCGCAGTGGTTCGAGTTTTTACTAGGTAAGGCTGCTGTTGTCGAATGAGATTCAGCCATTTAGTGTATCCGGCACACCTAGCGTACTCGTTAAAATCGACGATCACCAAGATGACTAGCATGCCTTCCTCAGGATTGTTCCGCGGTGTGGTGCATATATTTAAGGATGCAGTGAGCTTCGAGAAGGAGCCACGTGCCCCACTCAGTGATAAGTGAGGGTACACTAACTGGTGTTAACTTTTATTGTTCAATCGCGTCTCAAGAACATTCAAAGTGGAAATAAATGTTACCATGTTTGATTAACTGAGTATTCAACTGAGGAAAATTGAGGTAACAGGCAATCAGCTATACAGTGATCAGATTGCTGTGCGCATGGCATAGAGGGCATACTTTTGGAACATGAGGGTTGAATTCGACCGCTCTGTGTATGGCCTCGACTGCGCTCAATTCGGCGGGATTTAGACCGCGTCGAGATGCGATATCGGGAGAGAACCTGAAAGCAGTAATAGAAGAGGGGTAAAATTGAAAACGCCGAACAAAAGTCAGTCACAGAACTTCACAATCCAAGCATTCAAGAAGGCATCTTGGGATATGTTTATCGGAAAACAGTAATTTCATCAATATAAGTGAAACCTAAACTGAAGCATTGAGGTGAACGTTTGCGTCTACTTAATGTAATGTTGTTAGACACAGTGAAGTTTAAAAAAAATGAGCTATCGTTCATTTTTCATAGTTTACAAACGCATACGAGTTGCAGGTGCTGAAGTTATAACTCGTCCACGCGCAGGGTCCTAGTAGATTATCCTCGCTTGGACCGACATGTTATCAAGATTGAGGTTAACCGAGGCGACAATTTAGCGAATGCCACAAACACATCAAGTTCGTGGCCGATTAGGGCAACTTAATTGAACTACAAATCTCCTCCTTTTATCAGTACCTCGGTACACTGATCGGATCATGGCTTGGGAGAATAAAAATACTACGGCTTGTCTGATAAATAAATCCCGACAACGGACACATCAAGTGTGAAGTAACTGTCACAACGAGACTGGACCTTGACGCGGTGTGACGGCTTGCTCATCTCGATGACCTATTGGGATAAACTGGACAGTGTGGCCACCACACCGATAGAGTCACTCATGCCAGGCAGGCCAATAGGTAGAGGTCTAACAAACCAGTCTCCTGGTCCTCCAGGTTGGGGGTTGGAAGAAGGTTGGCATCTTCTTTCGGAAAACCTACCAGTTCTGGTACGCTGCCTTGCGGTATAGGCTTTTGAGCCAAAGGCTTTGGTTGAGAACCCTAATCGTTCTCCTGTCTAGGTCTGGGCGCCCTGGCAGTATCTCAGCCCACACATAATCATGAATAGTCACAACACCAGTAATTCCATACAGCATCGGCCGTCTCGCAGTATAAACCGGGTCGCCCTATCTGCTGCATACAGCAGGGTGGATAGGCGAAAACATGCTACTGCTGACCCCTCTCCCGCTGTCCTATCAAATTTAATTATCAGGCCTCTCCCAACCTCCATTTCTGATAGTAACTCCACAGGTCCTACAACAGATGTAGCTAACCGTGGTAACACTGAGCCGGTAAGTTCTGTCTCTTGCCATTCAGCTTCATGCCTCTCTCGTCCCTTGCGTAGACCTAGCATGCGAATTAATATAGGTGCCTTCAACGTTCGCACTCTAAAACAGATAGGTCAACAGGCCGCTCTGGCACGAATGTTAGACTCATTGCATGTCAGTGTCTGCTGTATCTCGGAAACTAGAATCCAGGACAGTAGTCAGCGTATGGAACTAACAGCACCCGCATTGTCTACCCGATACTGGTTATACACTTCGGGTGACTCCACAGCCGTTGTTACAAGTCAGGCTAGAGTAGGTATAGTCTTCAGCGCGATGGCCGCAGCTGCGTTAGTAGATTGGATTCCTGTTAACAGTAGACGTTGTGCTGTCCGCTTGGCAGGTTCCGTTAAGACCAACTCTAGACGCAAGACTTTCAGAAATTTATTCATTGTGTCTGCTTACGCTCCTACTGACTGTAGTGACGTCGGCGTCAAATACGCGTTTTACTCATATCTGGCCGCTCTCCTCCGGTCGACACGTGACTCTGATATGGTCGTTCTGGCCGGGGATATGAATGCTCAGGTCGGCCGCCTTGGTGAGGCCGAATCTCGTTAAAGTGAGAAGTTTGGGATAGCGTCACATCGGTCAGATAATGGAGGGCGAGTGTTGCAGCTGTGCGCCGAGTATCAGCCATTTTTAGCCAGCACCAGTTTTAGGCATCGTTCACGTCATTGCTATACTTGGCGCACGCCTGCTCCAAATCAGGCCTGGTCTCAGATAGACCACATAGCTGTTAGTTACAGGTGGCGTGGTTCCATTCAAGACTGTCGTTCTTATTGGAGCACGTACTTGGACTCAGATCATGAATTGGTAGGTTGTCGTTTTGTTCTTACTTTTGCGGGTCAACGAACCCACAGGCAGCAACGACTGGCTGTTGAAAAATTGGCTTTACCATCTGTAAAGCATAAGTACCAAACTGGCTTAGAAAGCCGCCTTTGTGGTACTCTCTCCGAAGACCCTAGTAGCTGCTGGACACAAATCTCACAAGCTATTCAGAAAGCAGGTACTATAGCATGCGGCATAGGGGTACATACGTTTGACAAACATTGCAGTTCAGAGGAATCTCTGGAGTTGTTAGAAGCCAGACGGAAAGTTCCTCCTGGTAGTTCACATAACAAGTCTAGAAGAGATATCCGTAG
>JTDE01021761.1:22577-35022 GCA_014338405.1 Paragonimus skrjabini miyazakii | reverse complement strand
CATGGAAGTTGATGACCGGTTTGTATTCCTAGGAAGCTGCATCAGCGGCGGTGGCGAAGGTGTAGGGAATGAAATAAAGGCGCGTATTTCTAAGGCTAGGGCGGTGTTTACTAATCTGAGGCACCTATGGCGACAGAAAGGTATCTCTCTTAAGCTTAAGGGTCGCGTATATCAGACGACAGTGTGGGCTGTATTACTTTACGGCAGCGAAACATGGCCGATCAGAGCAGAGGACGTGAACCGCCTTCAGGTATTTGACCACGGTCTATGGCTAAAGGAGGAAGAATCAGAAAAGAGAGAAAGTGTTAACGTACTGATGCGCAAGGCGATCCCAGATCCACAATGATAAAATATATTCACCGCTAGCAGAAAGAAATTAAGCCAGAAAAAAAGTCGGAATGAAATTGTAGATGGACGCGTGCATAACCGGTTCTGTCAGTCCGAACAGATATACAGTCCCGTATATTAGAGAATAAGAAACCCCTAGAACATTCAGTTGATCTTGGAATGGTCGTTTGCAGCCGTTAATAGTTGAATAGTCGAATCAAAACGGAGTCCAACTTACAAAACTGAACTCCAGTTGGCAACCCTCTTTGCAAAGAGTATCTTTCACTGAGTTAACAACCCTAGGCGGTATACAGACGAACAGCTTAACATTTAACCACGCATAGTTAGTGGCGTATATGCGTCAGGCAAACAGAGCTATAGCTGAACAGCCATACCCACGCAATCGCCAGCTATCTGTCACGATTTAGAACAAGAATGAGCAGCCAGGAACACACATGACCGATCGGTCATCGTCTCATCGTGAGCACCAGCAGTTGACAAAAACTAGATAGGTATTTCAAACGCGAGAAGGAAATGAAAACAAGACGCGTAAACGTACGTTAAACAGAAATATCGCAAACGAGCGTCCATATGAGAATGAAATTAGTGTACCACTTTCTAACTCTGACTCCATATCAAAATCTTGTCACTCGAACTAGGCAGGGTCCCTGAAAAAAGGTCTGTCCGTCGCTGTCATGCAGGTCTGAATCAAAAGTCAGATCCCAAGTGCATTTACTTAACTCCAGTAAGCGAGATAATTGACCAATAAGTAACAAAAACTATCATTCTAACGACATTGTGTAGATAATACACTTCCATAATTCGCCTTCACTTTTCAACACCCCCATTTCAATTCGTACCTTCAAAGTGTAACGGCGAAATTGATGTGTCCTCAATATCTCAATGTCTCAGTCACAACGGGCAATGTGCTTATGACTGTGGACTGTTCCCCCTTACCTGAGTGTGACGAAATCAGGCTGAATAGCGAAGAAAACAGCTGCCCTCGTTAAATTCCGAAATCCGCAACAGCCACCAACAGTACAGTTGCATTTTCGAAAGCTGATAGTCGCGCCTGCTCCTGTCTGAGTACCAACAGCATGACAACACTAGCCCATCAACGCTGACAGTCGTGCATCAATGGCTGACACTTGACTGGAACACAATCGTAAGACAAGTAAGATAAAAGAAGGAAGAAATAGCACTTCATACACATAAAACGTTTAAAACAACGTGCCAACACCGTGCAACCGAGATGCAAGAGTGAAACGATACCTGCAAGACGTGTGGCTTTCACGTGAAGACCACATGGAATGGCTGATTGCCTATAAATCCTAGGTAGTCTGTAATACGACCTAGGATTGTGAGAGCGTAATTGCCTTCAGCCTTTTTATTCCCTTTCGGCCTGTCTGACACTGGTGTATTTAGCAGAACCGAGGTGTTAACAAGCATAGCCCTTGGGATAAGCGAACTATTCGAGCTTGATCACAATGTTCGGAAGAGTACCCCCAAACCAAGGAAATCTAGAATATCTAACGCTTGCTTGACCATCGGCGTACTGGTCAATACAGCGAAGAAATTTACGGCAGCTACCAAAAGCCTGATCCTGCTTTATATAAATATATATTAGGCGCAACGACAACCCGAATCCGATAATGATATTTTGCTTATTGCACCCTGAGCTTGGCGAGCACTTCAATGAAAAAAGGTTTAGGTTCAAACGAACGCATTTATGACGTTACTGATGCTATTCACTCGAGTTTGCCCTTGGAAAACAAATATGATTAACAGTTTTTTTTTCATAAGGTCTCCTGTACCAACGAAGCTGAATCTCGCGCAAAGATAAGTTCGAAGACAGAAAAAGACGTGTCCGATTTGATGACCGTGAATGGTCACTTGCGCACTGTCGAATTTATTACTTCGGAATGAATATGTCGACGTTGTTTATTTGTTACATCTGCATATGCCACAACAGACAATAATTCATACGCCACCAAGAAAGTCTTTCAACAGTGCTGTATCTGGTCATCCGAGAAGAATTACATACTCATCATCATTATTATTATCAGCTTTGTGCCATACCCGTGGGTACCACGACTCAACCTGTCGCTGGTCCTGAAAAAAGACTACAGACTGGTAGAGTAATGAAAACGAATTCGGGAGGAAAAAACGAAAAACAAAACAGCAACTGCGCAACAAGAAAAAAAAGTCATCAACTTTGTCACTAGGCGCGACAAACTGCCATGTCAGAGAGCGTCTCCAACCCGTGGTGTGGAAGGTCGCACACTCAACAACTGGGTAGGCGGTGTCTACCAACCGTCATTAGCGGGACGGCCAAGACGTTCACAGACCATGATCACGTCATCACATAATAGCCTAGTGGCTTCATCCGAACGCTAAAAGCCACACAGAACAATGCACGGTGCGGCAGACACTTCGTCGGTAAACGGTATAAGTGACCCGACCAGCGAGGATTTTGCAATTTCATTAGTTAATTGACAAACGAACATCTTCGTGGAACCAGAAGTAATGGAAGTCCGCGAACGCACGAAGCGCATTTGTCATCCGCGTGGACACACCACTAACAATAACACACGCTGAGACGACACTGCGCAAATAGGTGAGACGATCGACAGTTTTCAGCGGCCTCCCTGAACTAAAAAAGGCAGAGTCAGTGCCAAACCAGTCTTGTAAAACCCTCCGTAGTTTGAAGAAAAATGTACACCCTGTGGACCACCTTTCGCAATGAACCGGTTCGCATGATCATGTTCTCTGCAGAAGAACTAAACAATGATGTTCGCAAATACAGTATCAGTCAACGTACCACCTAGTAGCAGCTTCACTCCGAGTAGTCCCTCCGAAATGTCGTCCATCACAAAGATGAAAAAGGAGATCGGACACCGCTCTAAAACGCTACTTGACGAAGATAACGCTCGAGATGGTTGACCATGAATGCGCACTCTGCACTAAGAGCGGGCATACAACAAATACAACAAACTGACATACTTCACTGGAATACGAATGTGATCAAATCTAACTCCTCTACAAAGCTGTCCCGTGTACAGCTTCATCTCGTCCGTGTGAACAGTTTATTCACCAGTGTACGTTTATGACAAACCGGCATGGAACTACTAAAGTCCAGATATTGACCGGACCACGTGAACTTCCTATAGAAAGCTCATTAAAACAACCATCTTTCCGGCGACTCGTCAGTATGTCTAGAAAAGGCAAATAAATTCTTCTGTTAGGATGACAAGTAGTTAAGCATCACACCAAGTTATATACTGTCTGTTCGAAATAACTGAATATTAGTACATCACCGAGGTAGCAATTGGACAACCCTGCTAGGTTCAGCATGAAAAGATCTACTAGGATGGACTTCAGTGAACTTTCTACGGTTATCCCCAACTACCTGGCAATAGCACCGACCAAGAACGCGAGGATTGACATTTTTATTGCACAAAAGCAGTTTTTTTTTTCAGAATATCAGTGAACAAAGACAAAGTAATGTGTATCGTTTCAACGAGCCCACCAATATAAACAACCGTCTTGTGTAGCGGGACGTTCGCAAATGGTGATTAAACGCCTACGGAGCACATCAATTCATCAGCAAGATTGACTTTGTCCAAGTTACTGGTCAATTCAAAAGGATCTTTAACAAAATATGCGTTAAATTTTTTTAACAGAGCTTCCTTGATCCAGTTCACCAATAACGATAGAAGACATAAGTCGCGAGATGATAACATTTCGTTTACTCTCTTCATTCACGAACGTAAAACATTAGAATAGATAGGACAGGGGGATAGCAACAACAATAGAAACAACCGACGATTGGGTTTACATGGAACAAGGACTGTTATCAATTCCATGGCAGATAAATTGCGCGAGTCAACGGTAACTAACCAATGTGCTAATTTAGGGCATGGGAAATCTGCAGTCGCCAGAAAAGGCCTAAGTGGCATAGAAGATTTACGTGTCTTGGGGACGCTGTAGATCTGAGGTATTGATGACCGACAGCGCTTAATAGCTCTACGTCACCTCATCAATTATTCGTGATTGTAAGAAAAGCTGATGTCGACTAATAGGACCTTCTATCTCAGTGAAAGTGTCCACTGTGTTAGCTGACATTTCGTTTGGTCATCTGATAATGACATCTGCACATACGCAGACATCATTTTAGACAGAAGTAGGTATGATCGTTCTTTCTCGGAAAACTCTGCCTCTCATGTTATCTGCCAGTTCACTTGCAGTTGCGGTGACTCATACATTGGGAGAATGAACCGAAACTTACGACAAAGGAATGCGGAGCACATCCCCAAGTGTCTAGTGCGAACAATGACTCAACGCGGGTCAGAATGCTAACACTCGAACAGAATCCGGCGTCTTCGATCGCGAAAAATTTAATCGCAACAGGTCATGTGGTTGACCCCGTCATTTCGTTCATGGTCCTATTGCGTAACCGCAACCCCAGGCTGTTGGCATTCTTGGAGGCATTGTTGGTCAAGCATCACGCACCGGCCCTTTGTTGGCAAAAGGTGCTGACAAAATCAATTTCGTTACCAGGGCAGTGAACCCTGACTGCTTCCATGTGACGTTTTGTTCATTTCACTGTTTTATAACCAAGCCCTTAACCAATATAACCGAACGTTTTATGTAATCGACTGATGAGAATAAACGATATGCTTGCATCTCGCAATGTATGTCTTCTTGCCGTCTTAATAAGAAGTACGTATGTGCAGGTATTATCTCTAATATTTTTAACTCTTCTTGTTCATTAGTTTCCGTTGCTTTTGTTAGGGCCAGGTATAAACCTGACCAGTTGAATACGATTCTGCTGTCAGAAATCGGATATCGTAAACCGTTACTGAGATACACATCGGCGTGGGATTCAAATATTTCTTCGCGCGCTCACGCCACTGCAAGGTCAAAGATTTTTTATAAATACAGACTAGTTTCTCATGTAAATTGGCAAAGCGTCTGGTGGCTAAATGCATTGCTATCCGGAGTCTGCTTTGTCCGTGTTCTCATTGGTTCTTATCGTTCGTGGTCTCGGGTGACCAATCGGAAGGGGTTTCTATTCGCGTTATTCGTTCATCGTCGTTCGTAGCAGTTATTCGCGTTCGCGTTCAGTAGGATTCAGTTATAACAGCTTTGCTAATCTTCTCCTTCATGCATTTGTACTTCTTTATTAATCTGCCACTTGGTCTGTCGTGAACAGTACCATAGTACCCATGAATACTGTCCAAAAGCTGAAAGTGTGAAGTGTAGACGGGTCACACAACTTGGGTCATATTCATTCACTTTCATTTCAAAACCATGACTTCACTGATATTCGTGGTATTGCAGCTATAGGTCAACTCAAAACACATTGATAACCGTGGTGGTGATGATTGTTTGGATGTCCGTGGCATTTTGACACTCTTATGACGGTAGACAATGTAAGTAGGTAACTTGCCCACTTAGGTTAATGAGATGAACTAGATTCTGTTTTGTTGTCTACTGGCACACTTGCGTGTCCTGTAATGTGCACTGATTTGACCAACGTAATAGATCGACTCGTATACTTCATCGACTATTACTGGTCAACAAAAGTGAAACAGCTTCAAATTATATAGAGATGTTAAAATACAGAAAAGCACCGTTATGCAATGAGTTGCGTCAACCGCAACGTATAAAAAATATGCGATATCCTTTCGACTATTGACCGTTACCGCAACGGTGTACTGTTCTAACAGCTGAATAAAGTTGTACTGGCTGCCAAACGCATCCATTCTATAGTTCCCAACACGTGAATAATCATGATCATCATCATACCAGCCATGAGCCTGACCAGAAGATACTGTGGCTCGGGTCGCCGCTCACCTCAACAGTGACGTAGAATATCCTAGAAGAAAACGCTACTAAGAAGTTTGAAAATTAATAAAAGACTAAGCGGAAGAACTAGAAATGGATCAATCGAGCTTGACCTGAAATTCATTTAGGTGGCTTTCTCAAGATATCGAAACCAACGTAATTGCTGATTACCAGTAAAATCTGGCAACGCGAAATGGGTGTTTTGTTAGCAAACCTACAGGTTTCCAAAGGGCTCATGCACCGCTTCTGACGGACAACGTGCCAAGATGCACTCACGTAGTGACCGTGTTCTTATCCTATATTTCCGATGTAATTTTTGTCTCAGACATAAAACCGTAGCGTTGGAGTCCTTTTGGTTTTGTTTCCGAGAGACAAGAGCTTCACTTTGACACTTGCCTACTAGCTAGTCAATTAGCAGTAGCCAGATGAACTATAAAGACATCACTTACATGCCACCTAGTCTTAGTCCTTCGGGACTACACTGGATGCTGGATGTGCGAGTTAAATCGCATGTGATACACTGCGAGCCACTCGAGGTGACGATTATGCACACGCACGCATCGGTTCCGGTTCATGTGGCAGACTAATCTGGGAACGAATGTCGCCAACCACCCGTTCCGTAGACTTGTGCAACGCTGGAGTTTGCGATCATAAATGATGCGTCCTGCGATACATTACTAGTAGGCTTTGGATAAGGATAGGGAGGGATAGCTGATTCACCTCCATCGTCAGACTGTTGTTGTATCGCACTGACTTTGAGTGCTTAGCCATGGGGTGATGTTATTGATATCATTCAGATCATACGTTCTACTTCTGACATAAAGTCTCCGCCGATGTGATTGGCTTCTAAACCTTCGCACACAACAAACTGGATAGGTAACAGGAAACCACGCACTTCTGCGTTACTCTACGGGACGATGGTGAACGACTGATAAATTTGGTTGTGAGCCCACATTCGGCCTGTCTCTAAACCGGACGCCTACAATATGCGCGCATGTTGTTTCAGGGAATTTTTCTTTAGTGTGCAGCAGTCCAGAGATGCTCAATTCTCTACATCGAACATCACTGACAATTAAAATTTGACAACGATCGTTGCTGTAAGTGTAAGCAGTACTGCTCGAGTAGGATTTCAGTAGGACTTTCAGCGTTTAAACCGCGATGTATTTGCCGTCGCGTCGCGTACCAGGCCACAGGTGAACAAACATCACCTATGTCGCTTGAAAATCGTCAGTAGCAACGATGCTGAATACTAATCAAGTTTTTGTTGATTCGACCCTTTGTTACCGCGAATGGTCTTGTCTAAGTTGTCGTAGTTTGACAGCGGTAAGCTCACATGTGATCATGTGCGTCGCACAATAACACACGTCATACAGTACAAAACAAGAATAGGTAACTTACCACCAATTGTCCAGTTCACGCCATACGCCAGTTCATTACATCAGCAAGCAGCGTACAGGGCACTATAGGACTGGATGACATGCTCAGTGCCATGGTTCGTACATCTATGTTTACGTACCGCTGAAGACTGAACAACTGAACTCGTTCGAATCTCGCTATCAAATATCCTATTTTCAACCCAACGGACATGTCGGTCGGCGCTATTCGGCGACTGCACCTTAGCATAAAAATTGACGATCGGATAGCTGAGGACCGTATAATTCCAAAGTCATAAGTGGCGATGACTTGCAACCACCAAATAACACCGTTCTCCCATTCGTCTAACCTAGTGCGTAAGACCTTCGGAACTTGATCTTACTGTTATTCGCGAACGACCACAAACAAGAATAAAACCAATCAAGAATTGGTAAAATGAAACGAATGTATAGGAATCAATGACTTACTTATCTGCTATCTGTCGTGCTTTGAGTAGAGCCGCAGTATAACATATAGTGGCAGATTTAGGATAATGAACATCTAGGAGGATAAGAAAATGAAAATATAACCATGCGAGATAAAACGTACGAACATGCGTGAGGTGTTTAATAGGGCAACGATTAGGCTGGTCCACGTAAGCAAAACCTGCGCAGATATACGGCCGCCTTCAACGAAACTTCAGTAGGATTTGAAAAGTCATTAAAACGAAAGGGTACTTCGGTACAGTTTGTCAGCTGAGCTGCACCACTCACTGAAAACGAATATGGCTTGAAAATGTTACGATAACTGAATGCTGACAGAGTAGACACTATATTTTAAACAAGGTTTACACAAGGTTTAATTAAGTTACAGGTGTTCTCCTATTGCATCAAAGTCTGCGCATCAAGGTAGGATGGTGATGCAAACAACACCAGCACATACGCGAGTACTACTTTTGAAAAACAAAAACAGGGTACAGGCTTGAACTCAAACCGCAAAATCGGATCATGTAGACACAACTGACAGCGAATGATTGACTTAACTGTACAAAGATTACGGGATAGAAAAACAATTCAGTAGAAGTAGAGCTAGTACCGTTGCAGCTAATGTGACCTTATTTTGCACAGAGTCAAAGAATTGATAAAACGTTTAGAGAAGTCATCGAAATAACATTAATTGGTCTAGGTATTAATGAAGGGCGTTTTTGTGATATTGGCGTACTGGGTCATCTGTGGACTAGTTAGTCCTTTAACCGAAGCAAGACGTCTAAGGGCTGAATCTACGACCACATGCTTAGTAATCACCTAACTCGAACTCAATGAAAAACAATCACAGTCTTACTATGTCAATGCGATCAAGTCTATTTCAGAAAAATCACCCAGTGGTATATCGAAATGAAAAAATAAGACGTCGGTTGTGAAATGGAACAGACACTTCTCAGAATCTAATAAACAACACAAGACGCAAACTCAAAAACAGTCAAGTCAAACTAAGGTCATGCGCTTATGTAATCTTTAACAGGATGATGGGAAACGGTCAACAAGGGTTTCGATCAACTTCAGTAAAGCAAGGAATCAATAAGGTAACCACTTGCCAATATGTTTGGACCTTGAAGACATACGTCAACGTCTATGATTCTGTCGGCGGAGTTGAGGCCATCGTGTTGAATCAGTTCGGAACGTATTAATCTGTACGTCAGGAATTCCAGCATAACTGCCTCCGTATTCAAATGTGACTTTGTATACATGCAGTGGAACTTCCAATAATTCAGTTATTCAATTACAGCGGACCGCCGCCAATCACAACAGCTATCCTTTTACAAATCTTTGAATGGCAACCCCATGGAAATAGCCCTTTTGACCCCTCCAGAGTTAGGAAGTGTACGCTGAGACTTAATCGTAGCGTTCAATAATAGGAAGTGTTGAGCATGTTGACATCAAGGTGAAATGATAAGACGGAGGCCCATCAAGTGCCTATAATTGGTTTCTAATGACCAGTACCTGATCTGACGGAGAAAGAACGTAAAACCCGTGACGAGTGCCTTGCTCGGTTGTTGTCATTTCACTGCAGACTTATCCACAATTATAACGACAATGACTGACATAGCATGGCAAGTGGTACAACACTCAATCAGGACGCTAAAGTTTGAAGTAGGCAAGCTGAAAATACTCTGCCTAGGAGACTACAACTCAACCGGATAAGTCACATGTGGACTGAATCACGTCAGGACACGGAAGCATGCACAGAAGCAATCAAAATAGGCGACGCTCAAGCTAGCAAGTGTGTGACCGGTGTCATAACACTGAACCAGTCATGGGTCGATCAAAGTCGATCCCGAATATGTGCTAGAAGCTTCCATCGCAACCACTACGAAAACGTTCTGTTGCGGAGCGCTAATAGTGAATACAACGTAGGCCAGAACCCTAAGCCATTGCATAGCGAATGCGCGCTGAGGTCAGGTCCGACTCACACAGGAAACTTCAGAGTTGTAAAGCCCCCAATAGGAACACCTACCGGACAGCTCAGTAATCTCCGGTTGCAATGTACCGGTAAGTTAGGCAGTCCAATACGTATGATGGTGTAGACTGAAACCCAGATCTTCCAAATTGAAAGGGTAGATTGTAACGAGCCCAAGGTTTACGGTACATTGACAGAATCAGCACATAAAACGGAAAAGGTCATACCTAAATAGTCGAATGTAACGAGTCACGCCATTTCCCAAAATCGTGGTTGGGAGGAAAGTCGCAACCCCGTAGAAAACATAAAATATCAGTGGTAACCAAAGATTTACGCTGAGGATGTTTACCGGAAATCTAGGTGGAAGTCCTTCATCGCTCCTTGCTGACGGTACATATAGAATGTATAACGGTTGCTTAGACTCCACTTTCAATTCCAGCAATCGACTTGTCATCAATCAGATACATGCTGCCGTCTTTGCTGCGCGGCTGATCGACGGATGACAGTAAGTGAACACTTAAATGAGACTTGACTAGAGTCAGATAATCTCCAAAAGTACACTTTTACCGGAATAAGATCGTCTTCACGAAGTATCCCATCGAACGATCTATCTCTCAATCCGATCCGTTAATGTATACAACACTGTCAGCAGCCTGACTGAAGACATGCGTACCATACTGTATGTATGTCTGAACACGGTCTGCTTGTGTCACCCGTTATAATTTGACTATTAAAAGCTGAATGAACACACAGAACCAATAAATATGTCAGTAAAAAGAAAGTTAAAACAGTTATGTTCCAAAATAAATTTAGAACACGCAAGTAAAATTACGTAAGATGTACTCTGCATAGATATTTCGACCGATCTCTTCGGTTACGATACACGGACTATGATCAGTTAGCATACATCTATTTAAATAAGCGTAAAATAGGAATGAGTCAACAGTTGAAATAGAAATAGTACACAGTACCAGTCACGTTCGAATGGGTCATCATTGGTTAAAAACAAACGAACAGAATTCAAATTTTAAACTGGTCGAGTAAGAAACTAACGGTGCAGACAATATCGGTCTTACAGTAAGACAGGCGGAAATAAACGGAAACTAATAGACAGTCTAAGATAAAGCTTAAGACAAGAGAAGGAAGTAAACTTATATAAACGGTGCAACCAAAACACTTAAAGTAAATAATAATAACAGCCACTTAACGAATAATATACACTCATGATTGCGAACTCTCAACACCATGGTAGTGATAGGTTAACTACCATTTGCTTCTCTACACAAAATAAGGGTTTGTAACAGTGTATCGCAACGGCCTCAGAAAAAGGTAAAGTATGCTTATTGATTGGGTGATACAACCCACGGAAAGCCTTGTCTACTTGAATTACGTGTCCTGTTTCTTCCAAATATCGTGTGATAGAAGACTGGGCGGCACCGGTTCACCAGCTATTTGGGAATGTGCTCCGAGACACGTGTCCCAAGCGTTCTCACCGTTCGGCCGATGTACTTGACTCCACAAATACAAGTAAATTCATAAATAATGTTGGATGTAGCGAGTGAGTTGCTTGGGTCTTTCCTAGGTGTGCAGGACAGCCGTGTCATCTGGTTGAGCAATCTTAATTCTGCTGCGTTGTACGCAGCTCTAAGAGCACACTTTAGTCTACGTTGGATGAGGGTGGTTACATGCACACCCTTGTATGGCAGTGTTATATACACGGGTTTGCAAGATACTGTTTTTGATATTGACCGTTTCAACCTTTCTCTAGCGTAGTTTGAGATAAATCGCGTGGAGAATCCATTGTGCATCAGTGTTTGGTGGATAAATCTGACTCTTCCACGATCGTCTCGGGTGAGCAAATTCTGCGAACCCTACTGAAGAGGGTTCGAACGAGACCACTTTTGAGCGGTATTGGTGCGAAACTTTTGAAATGAATATACTGTCTCGTCCAAGTGGGCTTCCTATACACTCTTCTCGCAATGGATCCCTCATCGTTCACAGATATTTCCACATCTGAGAAGGAAAGTTTGTTGCCCTCCTGGACTTTTGTGTTGAACGAAATGTTCGGGTGTAGACCATTCAGTTGTGCGCACAGTTGGTTAGCATGTTCTCGTGAGTCACACACACAGAATATGTCGTCAACATATCGTTTATACAGCGTTGTAGAGTAAATTGTTGTCGCTGCTTGTCTTTTTGAATAGGCTATAAAAATGTTAGCGAGTACTGGCCCCAGTGGACTTCCCATCGCTACGCCATCAATTTGTCGGTATAAGAACTGAATATTCATAGTACACAGGTACACGAGCTTACGAATTTCAAACAAAGGTAGTGTGAGGGATATTTTGTGCTCAGCTGCAAAGACATGAATAATCGACATCACTTCGGTTGGCAGAACATTTATAAAGAGTGATTTTACATCAAAAGATACCATTATCTTGTCCTTTATTTTGAGATATCT
>JTDE01021760.1:165525-183576 GCA_014338405.1 Paragonimus skrjabini miyazakii | reverse complement strand
CTCTCTTCCTGAACAGGGTTTGTTTCTTCTTCTTCATGGTTGTGTGGCAGTTAAGCATCAGTGTGAACCACTGATGTATTGCTGTCTATGATGATGATGCTATCCGAAGTTCTACAGTTAGTTAGATTTGCTAACGAACTGCTGGCCGTGACAGACGATGTCGCAAACTAACTTTTTACGCCAGTGTGTCACGTAGCGCCCGATAGGCTGAAATTACCCAAACCGATTGCGAGCTTATGTTCCAGCTAGCCTGATCCGTCCATGGTCTGCGCCGCTTCACCTGGTACCCAAACAGACGGATAACGATTGGAGTCTGTGTGAGAACTGGTGGACATTAACCAGCGCATCCAGTCACACACATTGGATATTTAACAACAGATCTATCCACTTGGCAAATATTTGTCAAGGTCGGTTTTGTATGGGTTTCTAACTAGCTTCCAGTAGCTGACAAGGTGTCTGCTGTGTCGCGTATTGTTCAGTGTGACTGCTGGTAATAGGAAGAAACCGCAAGGTGGCCAGACAATGGCGTGTTCACGAGCTATGAAAACGTCTACCGTTTCGCTGAGCAAGGTTGGTTGTTGCTGTTTGCTGTAGCCAATAAGGGGTCTGTATCCACAAACCCGTGAAACCCAATTGTCTTTGTTTCTTTTCCTCTTCGCCATACATTTCTGTGTACACGTTACCCATCTACTTCATGGTCAGTGACGCCCCGAACCGCAGTCTCCACGGATACGGCTGAACATGATGACGATGAATCATAGCCAAAACGACAGTGTCAAACACCAAGTTGCCTCTGTCTGAAGGATACAAACCCCTACTCGCTACTGGAACATCATTTAACCTTGCTACCTTCAGTGCTCTAACATTTATACAAATAGGTCAGCAGACAGCTGTTGCACGTATTTTAGAGACCCTCGCCATTGATATCTTGTTGCCTTGCTAAAACACGGCTTCAGAACTCTAGTTCAGTGCAACAACTCCAATCTCCATCAGCCGCTCCACTATGCGCGTACAATGTACGGTTGTCTGGAGACCCTGTGGTTCAAGCCACTGGTCAAGCCGGTGTTGGAATTGCCCTTACCACATACGCAGGCGCTGCTTGACTGGGTACCCGTCAGTAGCCGTATTCGCGTTGTCGGATTGAAAGTTACGGTTATACCATCAAGAGATGCCTATAACAAACGTTGCCTGTTTGTTGTTGCGACATATGACCCCACCGACTTTCGTTTGGACGCTGTCAAAGTTGATTATCGTCAGCACACTAACCTTATGTACACCGCGCGGAGCGCGGGAATTGCAGTACTGGCTGGAAACTTGAACTCTCGAGCAGACAGGCTAAATGCTGAAGAGCGTGAATTAGATAGCCTATACTCTGACAGTACTCGTCCAACAGACAAAAACACTAAAGAGGTTATGGTTAAACGACCTTGAAGAATGGAACAGTAGATGAGTCGTTAAGAAAGGGACCATCATTTTCTGCGTGCAATTAGTTGCACGACTGAAGAAAATGGCACCGAGTTCATATCAAGCTTTCCTATGGCAGGCGTATACAGAACCATACGTACAGAACAGACAAGCGGGAAAACACGGTTGCAGTCGGGATCCTTAGAGAAGCCACAATATCGTTGTTCACTACAGTACCGCTGGCCGTTGCCGTGTGGTCTTTTGGGTTTGATAAACTTGGATAGAAGCTTTTGAAATGGTCTAGATTCGAACTAACAACCGTAAGCCTTACCGCTGGCATCGTCAGTACGGAACGTCGCGTTGAAAAATCACTATGAAGGGCGGTTATAATATATAATTACAAAATAATTGGTTAAGTTCCGACGTTATGTGAAAGTTCAACAAAATTGCAAATTATGAAGGCTGTGGGTTCTCGTCGTAGTTTTCTGAAAAACCGTCTCTCTCATGGGCTGAGCGTCTGATCGGTCATTTTTCGTGGAGGTAGATGCACCGTGAAATAACCGGATCCGACAGTATACTTCTCGGTGAATTTATAACCATTCATTTTGAAGTAATTGATTACTGCCGGTCGAAGAACTGGGGATGTTGGAACCAAATCTGTTTCTGCGTTAGTTCCTCCTCGACCGGTGATAACGATGACGCAGGAAACCGCACATCCGAACCCGTTCTTCGTTGATATTTTCAGCCTGGTCTCTACAGCTTGCAGACGTTGACGAAGCACAGTCAACGCACAGACTTCGTCTAGCCCATGCAAATCCACGTAGGCGAACCCCTTTGTAGCTGCGACCGGGCGCGTGTCACCCTGCTGAATCATTTGTTGTCCGAATTCCTTTGATCTGGATTTTATCAAATGTTGTGCGCGTTGTAGCAACAGAAATCGAAGATCCTGATGCAAACGTTTTATCTACAATGCATCATAAGATTGAGGTTAGAAACTCGACGACCAAACCAGTGCACACTCAAGCTTGTCATATGTAACATCTTTCGGGAGGCCAAAACAATAATATTTATGAAGGTTTGGCTAGTGTTCTTTTGATTAGCATGCTTTTAAAATTTGTTTCAAGAGGTGAGGTTCCCTGTGGGGCTAACGGAGCAGCTGTTCTCCCCGTTCTTTAGTATGGACATAAATTTGAAGCATGAGAACTACCTGAAACTTACTTCCCCAATTTAGTCACATTTTGATCAAAAAGGCATTGATTGATCAGCCTTTCTTTTCTGCATTCAAAAGAATCGCACCGGTTGAACTGTACTACGACGGTCGTGTTGCTTATTTCTGAAAAATTGTAACAAATGCTTTCTCTGTACGTAAGTGACCCTGTACCTTGATCTTTTCCGTTACCTTGTCGTGATTGTCAGGCCTGTACGCCGTTTTGAGCCGGAGGGCTGTGCCAGCTAGCACTTTGATCCTTGTTAGATAGATCAGAATGGAACAACCAGACAAAAGGCAGTTCAGTTCAGCTGATTGCGAAGAAGTATCTTGACGGTAAGAAATGAGCCTCTGACTATGCAGCAGAACTAGATTCATGATTGCAACACTGTTGTCTTACGCAAGAGGATTAGAGAAAGTATTATGAAACAAAGAGCACGCCGATCATCCAACGGTTGACGGTGACTGCCGGTGAATCCTGTACGAATCTAGACAAACAGGAACGTGCGAAATATGGCGAGTCTACATTGCGCCAGAAGACAAGTACATGGTGTCGGGGCCTCCAGAGTTTGAGACGAAATGTGCTGTGAATATCTCTCTCCGTTAGATGTGACAAAGGGAATTTGTCATTTTGATGCGCTTCACTGCAGCCTCAGTTACCAGAACAAAAACCAGCGGTTGATCTTCTGTTGGCTGACAAGTATGGGCTATGACGAGCAGGTTGTCACAACCACTTTTCAGTGTAATGCGAATGTGAATGCGAGGAATACCCTCGATCTATTTTATCCGCCCGTGCACATTATAGATCACGTGATCTCTTGGAATGTGTGTGTTGCATTTCAAAATCGCAACTGTACAGAACTCTCCGAGACCAGCTGTGTCAACTGTTCACACAGTTGGAGGCTGTGGCATCGGCGCCCGCCGCTGTTCGCACGTCACCTGTCTACCCATGCACGTGTGCGTCCCACTCTCTCTCTCTCTCTCTCTCCTAGTTTAGCTTCGAACGATCCAATCGTGTTGTCATGCAAATTTGATGACTGTCCCATCGTTAAGTGTACACCCTCGTGTTCGACGGAGCTATGCACTCTCGCAATCACGTGTTCTCATTCTACGCTGGGCTGACTGCGCGTGGACATGCATCCTAAATTGTGGCAAAGCCCCGTTACATGTTTACGGATGCACATTAGTAGGAAACAACTCATGGAAAAAGATACAACCGGATTGGTACACACTCTAGAGAATACACTCTTATTTGGGGATGGTACAGATTCCGGTAAAATTTCTGTGTTTCAAGAGAACATTCCTTAACCGTCAACAAGGGATATAAAAACCATCTCGTTAACTGGTTTCACCCATCACAAGAGACTATCGTCAGTTTATACCGGCTGGTTTCCAAAAAAACATGCCGTCATCCCGAGAAAGGTTGCAAAAATGCTTCGTTACACCCATACCCTCGAAGTTCAGTACAAACGGACAGACTAACTGAATGTTTCACGTGCATCAGACCGATTCCGTTGTGGTAATATGCCGCCCCACCCCTTGGAACTGCCGAATAATGGCTTAGGCCACTGAATGAAAGTTCAACAATGATTGTTCTTTGTCGATTCAGATGAGGTCACTAGCATAAAACAGAGCGGTTGTTTTGACCCCTGAAAACTAAGTAGACGTCAAACTGAAAACAGCGGATTGTCTGCAGGGACAATTACAGAACATTTAAGATCAGTAGCTGACATAAAGGCCTTCGCCACTTTCGATACGTTTAGAGTAAATACTGTGTGCAAGCGTCCATTTTCTACGTAAATGATGGAACTGCTTGCGTGTAAAAATTGGCTGATGAGAAGGATCTTAATGTTCGCGATATGGTACATACGAACTGAACAACAAACGGATAGAAATCCAGTTGCCCTGATATTTGGTAGGGCCTTGTGTCAATTTACAAGGAATTCGAATGTTAACATTTTTGTATGTAGATGAATAAACAACGTGAAAATCGAAAACTAAATCGCCTAGACACAATCAAATAGTTATTTATATAAATGGATGTCAACTATTTTTACAAATGTCTATATTATCCAATGCGGAGTAAACGACGGACAAAATGGCGTTCAAATTACAGCATGATCACAGGGGGTTACACGCTGAAAAGTGATATCAACTAACACCATGAAATTTTCTAGGATATTTTACGTCACTGTTGTGTTGTGCGACGGCCCGAGTCACAGTACCTTCTGGTCAGACGCATGATTGTTATGATTGCTGAAGCGTTACCCGCGAGGTTGCCTTTGCCAACCTGTGTCATCTATGGTGTCGAAAAGACGCTGGTTGTCGTTGAAAGGAAAGGTATGTAATGCTTATGTGTATTCTATTCTACTCAATGGTCCTGAAACGTTGCCGGGTCGCAACGAGGACATCAACAGACGTGCTGTGTTTAACCATTGTCGTCTCTTCCAACCAGCTTACTTCCAATGAGATGATCGCCTGAGCAATGCGGAACGCTCAGAACACACGGTCAGTCGACCAACTAGTCAGGTTGCACAATCTGTGAATGTTTACCGTACGGAGCGGTATACACTGAGGCCACCTACAATTGGATACAACTGGGGTGCCCAGGCAACGACGAGGTCAGGAAATTTGGGAACCCTGACTTCTCCACATAATAGTTCGGGTGCATCTTCCTGACGTGGGTCTTTGGGATCGCTGGAGAGAAAACGCCGTCCAAGATGATAATAAGACGCTTAGCTTTGTTTTGTAAAATTTAACCTTTTTCCTCCAGGTTATTCCACATTGTTGTTGCAGTGAGCAGAGACCCAAGTCAAAGTACTTTCTGACCATACTCATGATTTGTGAATGAATGAATGAATAAAAAAATCGTGACTGTCACTTACGTTTCGCCAACACAGCTTTATTAAACTGAGCTTCGCTAGTTGTGTGTAGTCTACCGTTCTCTGGTGTAATGAAGTTTCTTGTTCCAATTAAGCGCTAGACAACAGCAGGGATGGCTGACACAGGCTCTGTCACTGCCTACAGGCCGCTCAGAAGCAGTGTTGCTTGTTTATTTGTAGAGGAAGCAGTGTTTATCTCATAAAAAGCATCTACTCTTAGTGTGATTCCGAATGAGAGTCTTTATTAGTAAACATGGGGCCTAACAACCCTCTCTAAAAGTCAAACTCTCAGAAGCGAAGTACATAACATACTTTCGTAGAAAGAGTATTGAGCCGGGGCAGTCGCTTTTGATAGGTCTGGTACGCAGGTTTATTGTCGCGTTGACTTCTATACGCACTGATCACATGACTTAGTGTTTACGTTTCTGAGTTTACGCTGTCACGATAGTACGGGGTAGTAACCACATTTTGCAGCACTCACGTGACCCGAGTTGAGTCACACAACGGGTAATTTGGTAACGATATTTCGAGAGACGACAAACAGTCAACAAAGCTGAGTCAGCCCTAACAAGCTATTGGAGTGTAAAAGTCGAACCGATTCAGACAATAGATATCCAGAGCATCGACCCATTGTTATTTCAACGTTGTCGCAGTGTATGGAAGCCGAAAACTGAGAAAGTTTACGCCATAGATGAATTTACTATCGTAGTCCCTAGAAGTAGTCGCTCACCTCTACTTCATTAACTTTTTCAGATGCCCTCTTCCACGAATCTGGATATCACTCCATGCTTTTCAACCAGTTTGGTGTGTGCTTGAACAACCTTTCTGTGTATGTGAGAGTTGTCATCTGGGATGACCCACTATCCACATCCTAATAGCTCCCTAGAGAGAATTCAGCCTAGCTATAGGCAGTGGCCAGTCACTGAAACGTACGTACTGACTCACTCCGATCATGTAAGTGGGCAGTATATGGTTCTCAGTTTGTGACACCAAGGTTCAGAATGGGCCTGGGAACGCGAATAGGGAGTTATATGTTCGGTGCACACACTAAGGTTACTGCCTCAGTGGAACTGCATGATAGACCTACCCAGGGTAGACGCCTCGGCACAGTGTTCCATTCGCGGTTACGAACTATTCATTGCCCTCTTGGGATTTTGACGCATTAGGGGTGTGTGTAGCCTTAATTACGGGGCAGACAGAGTCCTTCTGGTTCCATACATTTGCTTTGCGTTTAAAACAGTGTGTTTAATGGGTGCAATACAGGTGTTTTGTTATGTGACCAACCTCGGATGAGTAGTAGGCCCCGATTCGTTTGTCAGGTCTATTGTACAGTAGTTGCCGAATGTGTCCAATTCTTCGACGTATAAAACGGATCTGCTCGGATATAGTTTGCGGTGATCCAACTGTCCGTGTCATCGCCGGGGAGGTCGCTTCCACTGGACCGTCTGCTGGATCAATTATTAAAGGAGTCACTGGCTGTACGGTGAACCCATCTTTCGCCAACTGATCGATCAGTTTCATCTCGTTCAAACTGGGAACAAACGGATAATCGGATACTTTGTTAACCGACAAGAGGAGTGGTTATCCTTTTGTGTACACTAGCGTACTGCAAGTCACTTTGAACGTTAACTGTTTAAAGTGTGTCTACGACGCTCACATATAATGGGCTTAAAGTTCTGCTGAAGTCTAAAACGTTATGTTCACACTCTATAAACGGTGGACGAGAAACTCTGACTAGCGTTCATGCGGCAGAATATCCCGGTATGTTTGTGAAACGATCGTCTGACTTAACAAATTCTTACTCGTCATAACGCAGAGGATATGTAAGATTAAAAAACTGTATATAAAATTCGCTTAGGTATAACAAATAAATCAACCAAAACAGCTCAGTCCATTAGTGTAAACGGTAACTAATCACATGGCAAAGGGATAAACTGCATCCCCTGATGTTGTCTCGGGATACGTCTAATGGGTTAGGCAGCTATTCAACCGGTTCGTTCGCCTTGGACATTCATTTCTGTTCAAATGTGTCATCTAAACCAATCTCTCACATAAAAAAGACAATTTAATGGTTGTATCATCTTGACATGTAGAAAAACGCTCAGAAAACGGGGTTGCTCGTTTGAATGGAATAGGATAGCAAGAAATAAAACTATGGAGGTGTTGTATCACAACCTGATCTGTGACTTAAGTTTACACAAGATTCAATAGAACAGTTCTCAGGAATGTCAGTGAGATCCATTTGCTTGGTTTGATAGCAAAAAAGGCCTATATTTTCGGAGTTAAAAAGTTCAGTAGTAGTATATTGTAAACGTCTGGAAAATATGCTGAACCGACCGAGAAAAAGAAGGGTGTTCGAGAGCACACGAATTTTCAGTTTTAAAACAAGCAAAACAATAAGCTGTGACTCGGAAAAATGGCTAAATTCAGACAGCCGGAATGATAAGCAGACGGCTCTGAGGATGTCAATACCTTCATCCATATTACAGCGTACGCAATCGAACAAAGCAAAGCCTGAAGAAAAAAAAACAGAACAAAACCTAACTTTTAACGGGGACAACCCATGTTCAATGACATAGTGAGTTGTGACATGATGCACGTACTCAAATTTGATAAACAAACTTTCCAATTCTTCTTCCGGTATATGCGGAAATTGTGACTTTAGACGACATAAGGAGAGTTGATTCGCAAGGGACTGGAGTTGCTAGTAGAAAACGAAAGATGAGAAGTTATAGATGAGAAGTTCGCATACCCATAGAAAAATCTTTGAAAAGAATGGATGGAGAGCCACGCAATACAAAGATTATTTCAATGATCAGAACAAACGGTTATCATTTGTACGCTGTTTTTTAGAAAAATGCTCCTTTCCTACTGGAACGTGATTAGAAAACCGATAGTGATATTGCTAAAACAACCATTTGTTTGCAAACGTGTGCCTTTCAGTATGCGTCGTTTATTGTTGCATCAAATCCATTTGGACACCGGTACGATAGTTCGACATCGAGTTGAAGTATCCAGTCCCTCAGGTAAGACATCTCTGGCGCAAATGCTACAGTAACCGAACGTACACTCACATCTTGTCAAGGTGAAGCCTGCAGTCGTAGGCTATTCGTATATTTTTAACGAGTAATTAAACCTAAGAAGCGCGTAAAAAACCAGCTTGTTTTCAGTGTTTCATACCTGGATATGAAACCGCTGAAGATTCTATAGTTCATTGCAAGTCATGGTGTAACACGCAATTAGAAGAGCACACATAGATTGTGTCCGTAGATATATTACGTAACACACAGTGGTAATTTAAATACAAATGTCCTCTTTGTTTGTCTGACTGTCCGTCGACTCAGGATCTTCATGCACAGCGTTGACGTAGCGGTCACTTCAAATTCAATCCGTGTGCGCTTAATGGGTACAATGGTAATCATACCATCTTAGTGACGGTATTCGTCCCATAGAATCATATTTACTTTCGGCTATATTCAAAACGTTCACAAAGTGGTCTTGTAGCCAAAACTGTTGAAGGACGTACGACTCCACTCACACTTCTGGCATCGTTAGTCTCAGAGCGGTATGATATGAATCATCTTATTGCAATTGATGAAGGCTTCAACACAGATATTCCGTCAGCCTCTGTATAATTTTTGGTAAGTATTGCTTTTCGAAGCGGTCATGTAACCGTTTCGCATCCACTCCTTCGTTCTTATTACCGATGGGTCAATGATTCTCATATATTACGAACACTTACAGTATACGTTGCCTCGTATACTTTGGAGTATTTATGCGAAAAATGACAGTTGCAATTTGAAAACTGATTAGGACACACATGATGCCATCATTTTGTTCGGTATCGCTATGTGATGGGTTCGAACAACAACAAAAAAAAAATCGGGCAAAGTGGGGGTGTGAGTCTAAGAGAAACAGAAAGAGAATCGAAAAACTACCACAATATGTCACTTCCCACTTCAGAAACAAAAAAGACATGGGACATGGACTTTTGAAAAGTACTGTAAGAATAAAACAAAACAAAACATGTATATAATGCTGTATTGTCCTTAAAAGGTGGCTTCAATGAAACGTGATTGGCAGTCAACGATCCTGGCGGTCATTCAGGTCCCAAGGCTTGATTCGCGACGGTATATTTTTCGTCTAGCAACAGATAGACCTCTCTCGGTATGAGCACGAAGGTTTGACACGGAGAGGAATAATATTCAACCACGAGGCCCGTCCGACATTTCAAGGTAAATCGTGTTGGCAGTGTTTACGACGGGATAAGTGACCGGCCCCACCAGTGTACATTATGCAGAATGGACAGCCGAAATAACAACTTATCAATGTTCGGATTTCCACGAACGTAAAGAAACGCATACCCAAAAGTCGGATTTCAATGAAGTGACAAATTGATATGTATTTCTGTCGAAATATTCACCGTACGATCATGTTGTAAATATAGTATTCACAGTCTTCAATCGGTTTCGGAAAGAAGGTATAAACATTTATCAGTTCACAAATTTGCGAGCTCGATGTCCTACAAACAGTGTAAACAACAATGAGTAAAGATGAATAGATGCGAAATGGTCATACGACCGTTGCAAACAGTAATACTGAATTAACAATGACAAAAGTCGATGGAATCTACATCTTCTGCTTCATTAGTAAAATGAAGTACTTCTTCCTTTCATGCTATCAAGTAGAGATTTTAGAATTTTGCAATTCTTAGATGTTAGTGCTTGATAACTCCTACTTATCTTGAAAACTTTGGATATCTGGGTGAAATTTGCTTCTGATTATTTCCTGCAGTTAGTCAACGAGATTGAGGTCAAGAAAATTTACGCATTACTGCAGATAACCTACCTTAAACTATAGACAGTTTCAAATAGTTTGGAAGGCAAGACATTCATTATAAACCCGAACATTAAAAGATAATTGACGCTTCGTGTATGTTGACATGAGAAATCGATACCCGCATCCCACCCAATAATACCAAACTTTATTCCAGCTCAATATTTTGTACGTCGATCCAGTAAAATGTCCAGCTCTCCAAACGACATCGTTCCAACTGTCACTCCGGATAAAGATATTCTGTTCACTGCACTCGATGTGGTACATGCTTCGGTCAGTAGCCTTTCACAAGTTACGAGTAGTATGTGATGGAACAGTTACTGCACCCCCCATAAAGACACTTGCCAAGTTGGTGTACCCCTCAGTTGATACGTACTCCTTGTTGCGCATTGTAGAACAAAAAATCGGACAGGGTCAGTTATGATCGGTTAGTTGACTCGGAATCAGCATAGAGCGGGTACGACTTTTATTCGAAACCAGCAGAACCTGTACGTGTGAACCGACCATTCATACAGAGTGAAGTAAGCAATTTGTTATCATCGTTATTGCCTACTCCTCTGTACGGATCGATAGTGTATGGTTTTGCTTCACACCGCTCGTTCAACCAATCAATGCTTCACCACATCGAGCTCAACATGCCGTATGTCAAAAAACGAAATTTGGCAGTTTATAGTGAGACGTACGTGTAAGCAGATTAAACGGCAGCCAGTTCAGAGTACGATTTGTGCCCTCACCAAACCGAGTCCGAACCGGCTAATCAGTGCTAACTGACCCTGATCGTTTGTTTTGTCCACGAATATTGCATGTGTGAATCGTGCGGGCCGAACACTGTAAATCATCCTGACCACTCTTGTCAAACCCTGCATCCTCTTTCGATAAGTTCTTTATTTTTCCTGCGAATTATAAAGTGGAGTGCGTCACAAATTGACCGTCAACTGTTTCAGATCTGTCCGATCGTCTGATACCGTCGTTTCACTGATTCCCATGTCCTCATAGATTAGTATCGCCCGTTATTTTTGTTCGAAGGGCCCCCATTCTGTTTCGTATAGTTACAATCGTGAAAAATGGCAGACAAGCGTGTATGAATTTTGGCTCGTAACGCAAAAGTTGCTCTTTCGATTTTACATTCAGACTACCTCTACCTAAAGAGTCTAAACTGGGATGAAGCACGCTGTGGAGTGTGGGTTTGAGGATGAGCATCATGAAACATTGTGAACACCACGTCGTGCCCTTGCGAACTGTCATTTTGAGGCAGACTGTGTCCACCCACACCAGAAGAATGTGAAACAAGTTACAACTCAATTATATATTACTGAAGTGCTAAGACTTACTATTCAAAATCGCAATGATCATTAAGCGGACATAACCCACTGAATCTCGGGACGAGATAACTAGAACATAAGGTACTGCCAGGTCATTTGAACTAAGATGGCCCTAATCGGTTGGTGAGGTAATGTTGATTTAATGTTTTGTGCTTAGGAACAACTGGATGAATTTTTAAACGCAAAACTTGAGCAAGATCTTGTGAAACACGAATGACCTCACAATTATTTTGCAAACAACTGTAGCGTGAATCGTAGAAGAATTTCTCACAAACACTAGTAGCGGTAAACGGTATTACAAATCTGAACACACCGGTCAATTCGTAAGAGCCACCATGAACGTCATGTTCAGATTTGCTGGAATAATGTACTAGGGACAAGGTTACCGTGTGGATTGGTTTTGCTTCTAGTAACAGCAAGATTGGTCATACCTAAACACAGATATTAGTTGGACTTTTTGGCTTAGGTTAAAAAGTCGGTGTCCGAGGCGAGACGGGAGTGCGACGTGTGAGACAGTCTACTTACTCCACGCTGATCTTCCACGGAACGGTGTAAACCTTCTTCCTCATCCTGGATCTCTCGCAAAGTTAAGAATTCTTCCCGTTTTGTTGGACATGCCAAATTCTCAGAACTGACTTCCACCGCCAGGGGATCGCCAGAACTGCTGCCATTTGAGGAATGAAAAGTACTGGACAGCTGATTTTCTGCTATGGATTCGCTGAAACTGTAAAAAAAAAATGTGAGGGTGATAAAAAATCGTCAGGTACGAATCGATTTTACACGAAAATGGTTTATGGCTGTTCTAGACAAATGAACCTTTATCAAGCTTAGCGAAGCTCACGTGCAGGATGTTTCAAACAAGTACAAATTTGTGAAAGGTTTGCCAGCGGTCAGTTAGCTGAAATATGCTTAGAATTACCAGTCAAAAAGGATCAATATACACCAGACAGAACAATGAAGATGATATGAGAATTTCACATATTTCCAACAGCAAACAGCCTCATACACCCAGAAGCAAATATTGGAAAGTGATGTACAAGTACAGGGCTCAATTTGTTTAAAACGGTGACAATTATTGACCTCGTAATAAGCACGACTGAATGATCACATGCAAAAGCTCATTCACATTCGCTTGTAGGTAGTACTCAGAGTGTCTACTCGCCTCGAGAGGAGACACAGTAACTGTCCTGTTAATTCCAATCGGTGAACCCACGACTGGGACTTCCCTCCAAGTTGACACCAAATAATCAGTAAACCAGTTGAGTAGTATTTTGATCACCTATGGGTAGTAGAGGGTCTTGGTTGAGAGAAAGTGAATATTGCTAACGTCTGATCGCATCTGTCGTATTTCCACAGATTTTTTAGTCGGCCCCTTCCGAAAGGAAGCACTAGACTCGAGTTTCGTTCAAGTAGCAGCTCATCAGTGATGCATATTCTCACCGAAGTTCTAGTCCTGTCAAGCCGATGCAAATAGCCAAATGTGATGTAAGACTACAGAGGTGAACGTGGTTACACGAATACTATTTGGAAAATATACGAAAAGGTCTAGTAAACAACTTCGTTAATTGTGAACCACAGTCATCTCTTAGATTCACACGTTACAATGAAAATATTATGGATAGAATCCAAAGTAATTTTCCCCAAAAGTGGTTGCACGCAATAAAAAGCATGAAAACCACAGGATTTGTAGAGATTGCATGAGAACTGGGTCCGGGTGGTCTTGTAATAACATTCGCACAAAGCACGGAGAGAGAGAAATAAGGATGTAGAATAACGCACACAATACACAAGGGGATGTGAGGCTCCAATAACTCTATCTGAAGGAAAACATTCAGTCTCCTCCAAATTTCCGACAATTTGAAATGGAGGTGCAAAAAATGATAACTATTGATGTCATCATCATCACAACAACTTTTAGTGTGACCAGAAAAAGGGTATTGTGTCTCGGGTCACAGTAAAACTAAAAACAGTGCCACGGAATACCTTAGAAGAAAACGTTACTGAAAAGGTCAAAGAATGGTGAAAGAAGACTAATCAGAAAAACTAAAAACGACGTTAATACAAGTACACCATTGACTGTGACACATGGCCACCTCGGATAGCGTCTGTAACTAGCGTCTTGAGTGATCACGAGGACCCTAGACAGGCAGGCGACACCTACCTAATTTACTTCGAAGACCAGTTGGGATCTTCGTGACCATGTTGTTGCTTGACCACCATGCGGTTTTACCCAACCGTTGATGGTCTCAGCATAACTGACCGTTACGGTAAACGCCCAGCTGGCATGTGGTCGAGTAACTGAACCAACCAACGCAGAATGTGCACCGCGATTAGTTATCCAAATGATTGCGTTCAGGAATACGCACCAGCGAACGACCACGTTGCACACGCGATCCGCCCACTAAATGTGGACCAATTGGCGGAGACAACGGTGGTTAAACACAGCAAGTCTGTTGACATCTTCGTCGCGAAAAGACCACGTTTCCGGACCACAAAACAAAACAGAACACATAACCATTATATACTCTTCCTTTCAGCGACAACCGAACCTCTTTTCGACGCCACAGATGACTCAGGTAGGCAAAGGCAACTCGTGTCTTTGCTATCCTCGTGGATATCTCATCAACAATATTACAGGTTGACGAGATAGTGTCACCCAAATATGTGAAACTGTTCAGTCTCAAGCGGATTATCTGCAATGATGAAAGTAGGAGTGGAAAAGCGAATTTCGTACAAACCAGCTCGGTCACTCACTTTGTTCAGCATAGACTGCATGTCTTTGGCAGAGTGGTCGAGCAAAACGATATCATCCCCATACTCCATGTCGGTTAACCTAGCTGCAGGAAGAAGCTCAACACCAAGCTCACTGGATTCCTCAAGTGCACCTTCCAGATTTTCGCCAATGACAAGAAAGGACACCCTTGACGATCACTATTAGAAGTAATGAACGCTCGAGATAGTTGTCAATAAACCCTCACCCTATTTGTAGAGAGGAAATACAGATACACGTGCTTCCCTGGTGCTCCCTTGCGAAGAAGGCAGTTGCAGAGAACGTTATGAGCAACTGAATCGAAAGCAGCTTTCAGGTCCAAAAAGACCACGACCGTCGGCTGCAGCATGATCTGTCGTAAAGTAAAAAATGTGACCAACGGATCCTCGACTTGACCGGATCTTTGTTTGGTCTTCACGTATCCGATTTTCTCCGTGTTTAGTGGATTGACGTACTATAAGGCCAATGAGCAACCTGTACACAACAGACATTGGACTGATGTTTCTGTGGTTGTCAACTCAGACCTCCGGCTTCCATTTTGAAAACGGGAAATCAATCACGAAGTATCTGTTCAGTTTCCCAAACTATCAAAAGGAGTTTTGTTAATTTTTTTAACAACCTCTCTTCAACATCTTTGAAAAGAGAAGAGAGGAGGTTTGGTCAGTGACTCAAGACCTACAACCACTTCTGCGTTCGACGAAGGGTTGTCTGGAATGCTATAACTGACTATTCAGGTTCCGAATTCAGTCGTGCCTGATGTGAAATCAATGGCGCGGTGGTCAACACCGTTATTTCATGAAAGTGTGGCCCGAGTTCAAATCTCGGCATTGGCAAGGAGATGCACTACGGACAAGCTCTAATGAGAGCTAAAGTCGAGTGTAGTTCTTCTTTTCGAAAGACGCCGGCTGGAAAGTCTATCTGAATGCGAAGGCTGCGATCAAATGTGATTGATGTCCAACTTAAGAAATATTCAGGTTCCGTCGTCCACATGATCCAGTTGAGGCCAGCTGAACTGTTCCTCAGAATATTCAGCCCACCTGTCAAGTCGGCGCGATTGACTGGTGGTAAACGAACTATTTTTTTCACATATAGTCTCACACCAACTCAACCATTGATGTCAAGGAGGTTTTCATATAAACTGAACATCATCCACAATTGATCGCAGATGTCGCATTCTCACAAACTTTCCAGTCGGCCCCTTTCGAAAAGAAGCACTGAACTGGAGTTTCACTCCCGTAGCAGCTCGTCAGTAGTGCATATCCTTGCCGCTGCCGGCTACGCTTTCATGAAGGAACCATGCTGAGTTCGCCGAACAAGTGAACGATTTTTGTGATATCAACTTGGAGAGAAGTCCTAGTCGAGGGGTCATCGATTGGAGTTAATGGGACAGTTACCGTGTCTCCTCTCGAGGCGATCGGCCCATCAGAGCACTATCACAAGTGAATGTGGCTGAGCGTTTACATACGATAATTCTGTCGTGCTGATGTGAGGTCAATGACTCAGTGGTCAAAACGGTTGCCTCAAAAAAGCATGGCCGGAGTTCTAGTCCCGGTAGTGACAAGGATATGCATTACTGGCGAGCTCTAATGACAGGGAAACTCGCGTCTAATGCTTCTTTTCGAAAAGGGCCGGCTGGAAAATTTATGGGAATGCGACAGCTACGATCACTTGTAGGTGATGTTCAATTTACATGCAAACCAAAATCTCCTGCTACTCAGCAAAGAGGTTTAATAAAAAAAACGGTCTACTACTACAGACTAACGAAAATGGTCAAACAATGGCTGTTGCGTTATTACAAAGCTGTTCTCAGTTTGGTGTTACTGCGTGACATCGTCTCAAAATTACAACACAACATGCTTGTTTATGTTAGTGATCAAATTTTCGAGTTCCCTTTCACTTAAATTATTTTCAGCTCGCTGACTAGTTTTCAACAAATAGTGTTTTGACTGTCAACTTCGACAGTACATACTTGAATAATAGATTCCATTACTTCGCAACTAAGATCGACGTTCAGGAATGGCAAAGTCATTGGTTGCTCACACGTCACTGTTTGCCCAGTTGAGCCGTATTTGTGTATGCTAAAGGTGTCCCGTTGAAATACCAGAGGTTTACCGCCGTAGTGGTTCACAAAAGGAACAGCTGAATAGAACGTGAGTAGTCCTTTTGCTTTTCCTTCAATAACACCCATCCCAACATCTTGCAACAAAATTAAGTTTCCCAGATCATCGCACTGCCACTGCCACATCACCAACTACGGTATGAATCGGGTTATCCAGACGAGTCATGTTGACAGTAATTCTAACTGTCCATGCCACCACTTAAACGAAATTCATTTCCGTCAGGGACCACCTCGTATCACTGCTCAACTCAGGAGACATAACACGCAGTTCAAAATATTTGTTTTGGTACTTCTTTAACGACAGTGTTCGTCGAAACTGTTCATAATCAAACAATCCCAAATTTGTCATGATCATAGTCTATTTGTTGTTGATCTATTTTTCTTCTACATACAGTCTTACTTAGAAATTAACTTGCTACGTTGTGGACAAGTGTCTGGACAGAAGGCAGCCTGAACCATAGCACATACTAGGCTACACATACTAGGCTACAACACAAGGTGCTACGGTGTGAGCAAATTAGATCTGAAATTTTTAATGTTCTGAGTGGATCCCACAAAAAGTGAAAAAAGCCGTAACAACCAGTGCAAAAAAGTTATTGGCGTAAACAGTGTTAACAAATTTCAAGATGTGAGACAGGAGCGAATTCATGAGTTTCCTGAGTGAAAGAGGAGCAAGAGGATTCAACCGTCACAACGAGACTGGACCTTGATGCAGTGTGACGGCTTGCGCACCTCGATTACCTGTTGGGCTAAACTGCACGATGTGGGCACTACACCGATAGAGTCACTCATGCCAGGCAGGCCAATAGGTAGAGGTCTGACAAACCAGTCTTCTGGTCCTCCAGGTTGGGGATTGGAAGAAGGTTGACATCTTTTTCCGAAAAATGTACCAGTTCCGGTACACTGCCATCCACCTGCTGCCTTGCAGTATAGGCTTTTGAGCCAAAGACTTTGGTTGCTAGTCCCAATCGTTTTCCTGTCTAAGTCTGGGCGTCGTGGCAGTATCTCAGCCCACACACAACCATGAATAATCACAAGACAAGTCATTCCATACTGCATCGGCCGTCTCGCAGTATAAACCAGGTCGCCCTATCTGCTGCACACAGCAGGGTGGATAGGCGAAAACATGCTGCTGCTGACCCCTCCCCCACTTTTCTAACAAATTTAGTTCTCAGGCCCCTCCCGACCTCCATTTCTGATGGTTACTCCACAGGTCCCACAACAGATGTAGCTAACCGTGGTAACACCGAGTCGGTAAGTTCTGTCTCTTGCCATTCAGCTTCATGCCCCTCTCGTCCCTTGCTTAGACCTAGAATGCGAATTAATATAGGTGCCTCCAACGTTCGCACTCTAAAACAAATAGGTCAACGGGCCACTCTTGCACGAACGTTAGACTTGTTGCATGTCGATGTCTGCTGTATCTCGGAAACTAGAATCCAGGACAGTAGTCAGCGTACGGAACTAACGGCACCCGCATCGTCTACCCGATACTGGTTATACACTTCGGGTGA
>JTDE01021760.1:144048-160634 GCA_014338405.1 Paragonimus skrjabini miyazakii | reverse complement strand
CACACACCTACTGGTCTTATTCCTTCGGGTTTACACCGGATACGTGGTGTGTGAGTGGAACCGCAAGTGGTGCAGCGCAAGCCACTTGGGGTGATAGGTTTAAAGTGCAGGCGTCCTTTGGCTTCGGTCATTGTGACAAGCTAATCCGTTTTGGATGCCGCCAACCAATCACGTGTATTTGTGATGCCAGTTGCAATGTACGTCTGTACTTTCAACTCTTGAAATTTAGTTTTTATAGCAATATACAAACATATGAAACACAACGATTAATATAATAGATTTCATAATTTGAGCAAAACTCAACCAATAATAATCATACAGACGGAAAGCAGGAAAGCAGGAAGAGACCGTTTGCCCCGGACACTACTAAAAAAAGGATCAGGTGTTATCCGACATAGTAATCAATGCAAAAGACAATGACTTACAGAACGAAAATCTTGAACGGATCGATGCACGGCCTCCTCGTGTTGCATTATGGTGGAGAAATGCGTAGCTTTGTTGACATATTGGGGACACCTTCCTTAGGTACACGACAAACCAAAAAAACGTGACATAAGGGGAAAATAGATGCAATTCATTGAGTAAGGTCAACAAATAAACCTTCAGCATGACACGAATACCTTCACAAAAGGACACCGTTTAGTTCTAATTAAAAGCCGCTCGTGGGGAGGGGGAGTAACAGTTCGACCAGGGACATCTGTAAGAAACAATGTTCCATCTAAACTTCGATGAAACAGAGCCAGACCAGAATGGCGTGTAGTTGAACTTTATCCTAACTGTGAGAGATAACATCGATGCGTTAGAGTGACAATCACGCGAGGTATACTGAGTTACAGCAGATGCACAAACCAGATTGGGTGACATACAGCGCGAATGGGGGCGCTCATCAAATCGTCAGCAATTCAGTGAAATTCCCCACCTAGACCCCACGCGCTGTTCACGGGTCCTTTCTCATTATGATTCGCATACGCGATAATGACTCGATGGGCGCACCCATTCGTGCCCAGGATGAGATCTCCATCAGTCAATGCTACATACTCCCATTTGTATAGGTGCTAATGCTTGATATCTTGAGTGACGTACCCTAACACACGAGTTTTCAAAGTAGACGATATAATTCACTGTTAGGATGATGTGGAGATAACCGGGAAGATAATGAGGAACTGAACATGAGAAAGGAGACAGAGGGAAGTATTGAGTGTCTGAAAATGGATATTTAACTTTTTTTCCGAGTGACATTCAGCTTGATGTTGATAAACTGATATGGTTGCATCACGCTCGGTCATTGTATTGACTGTACAGTACACTTTTTATTGGACTGGCTTAATTGTTAATGTTTTGATTTTCATGTTCACGTGACGCACATCGCGTGAGGGAGGCGATGACGCCGCACTAACGAAGTTGAGAGCGGTAAGGTAAAACAGTCTGAGGATCATTACTCTAGAAGGTGACCGCCTAAATTACCCCGAGTAAACGCCTCCTGTAGATAACTCATTCGGTTAACATGTTATTCTTAAGTAAATACCTTCGACAGCATCAAATTTATAGTTAAGTGTTATCAAGGTTACGAAATCAACTGATATCAGTGACCAAGGCTGAAAACAGGGTAAACTGTAAGGATATGGTCGCTGTTCGGTTAACCGAACCATCATGATAAACACTCCACCACATCTCGGACGTATTTGTCTATACAGATTCTTTAAGTAACTCGTTGTAAATATAATGTATGCATTCAAATGAATTACCACACTAACAAGACGTATCAAATACGTACCGTGTCCCGAAACTGATACCCCTTTGGTGTATATTTCAAAGGTTAATATGAACTATAAAAGCAGTCATATTTATTCGACCAATGCCCGACACAGCGTCTGATATGGGAAATCCGATATAGTCAACGATTCCAACTCTGTCAGTAACCTTAGTGTTAGTGTCATCAACACATCACCCTTATTCATCATTTGGCATGGCTTATGGCTACGAACACTGCCACAGCAACTACTCAGGTTTTGTCACATACACCTCTATGCGACACATTAAGAAGAATGACTACTGAATGCTAGGCAGCATGCTGGAAAGCACATTCTGCCATGACGCCACTATAGGAACTAAACAATACATGTTCCATAGTGAGAATTTTTGACGTACATTTGTATAGTATGAATTGCTAGGCCGGAATTTAATCTCACATTAACCCAAGCTTTCGTTATACTCAGCAAGTTTTCACGGTTTCAATCGATGATTCACAACAATCAAAATCATTTCTACTGTACTATTTCAAATTTGATAAGTTTTGACACTTTGTTATACAGTTTATCATTGACGTACATTTGGTACATTGCTAGTTACGTGTCATGTATTTATTTTTATTGGTGTTATTCACTCTCCGATTTTATCTAACCTGTACACTAGTATGTCTCATCGACGTTGAACAACAGTCTCTCCGATCCATACGTACAGATCACAAGGTGTAATTTCATGTGCAACTATACGACTTTGATGACACTTAATCAACAAGAGATGTTGATTCGTTGCAGCTTGTTGTGATTGTTTGTTAAGATGATGCTGATATGCTAAAGTGTGTTGTGACTGTCTGATCGTAAATTGTTCATTCGCTGAACTCTGACTATTCAAGTTGTAACCGGTTCCTCATTTTCTGTATACTTTACAACTTCATCAGTCTCTTGCTCATTCTGTTCAATATCCCAACATACGCGATCTTGTTTCATATTGGTGTAACAGCTAAATTAGCATCAGTTTATGTACTCACTCTGCTTTCAATCTGACAGTTGTTTTATTTTGAGCTGCGTTGATTATGACGTTTAGTAATTCATTCGATACCACGTATCAGTCAGCCTGCTGGTTCCGTATAGTTAAGATTTCCACGGAGAATCACAAGTGAAGTTTGTTACTTCTATTCTGCTCACTATTGTTCCATTTAGTATCGTATTATCTTATTGTCTTCACTGTCGTTTCCAACTTTCATACTTGAACAAGTTGATGTATTAGTGCTAGTTGGGCTATTTGGCGTTAATCATTCAGTCCGTCAGCATCGATCTGTCACTTGCCCCTGGTAATGAGACGTGATCCCATCGACTACGCGTACGGATCGATTACGACGTCGTAGAGGATCACTAATGGACTAAATCAACGCGTCTTATGTATGTATGTATACCTCTTGACGTCTGGAACTGTCAGGTTTCATAAAACGCGTTATCCACGAAGGTAAAGTTTTCATGTCAATAATGTATGTAACACCTACTCATTCCTACACACGCTATGCCAACAAACTGCCGAAAGTGACTGTGTTTTGTCACCATCGTCATTGAGAAAAGTGAAAACTGGACCGAAAAGTACAAATGCTTTGATATAACTGAACATGGGTTACGTGGCGTAACAGAGTCCGACTGTCCGTGTCAACTTACAGGCATACGATAGGTTGAATATCCCCGTCTGACTTACTACTTACAACCGCGTAGATCACCTACATTCCTTGTCCGTGTTTACCATTTGGTCCGTGAATGTTAAGGGGCATTTTTCGTCCCATGTGCATATTGAACTGTGTTTGGGCGAAATCGCTTGTAATGAATATTGTACTATGCTCAATTGACGTTTTATTCTACATTCGGTCCAGTTTTTCTACACTGTAATGTAACGATGTTCATAAACGAAACGCGCGTTTGTACAGAGATCTTTGGATCGACAGAAATACGCCGAACAGTTCACAGCTGGTGGTAACTTCATTCTCGTTGACTTTGTAAAACATAATTAACTACTACTTTATAATCAGTAACGTTTATTAGGATGAAAGTGATCATAACTTACGTCTCGCACGAACGGACGATGTCTTCATGGACCGACCCTCCGTATGTCTCCTCCGGTGTAGGTTTGCATCGAAAGCTCCCAGATAACGCATGAAGCTTTGATAAATCGCACGCACAAGTTCTGGTTCTGGTGTCCATTCGTCAAAAATAAAATCTGGAATGGCTTCCGGGGCTAAGGGAAACAAAAAATGCCTTCATTAAAGGAAAAACAACCGGACGAAAACAAGACTGAAGTTCGTGATTTGAGTGAATAAAACGTTTTCCAAAAGCCAGTATGTATGATCAACACAACCACTCGCAAACCAGCCTCGCCAAGGCGTCACTGAACCGGTCGTCAGCGCAAAATATGAACGCATTGTGCCAGATGGCCCATTAGAAACGGGCCACCTTTCAACACTTGGTAACAACCTACCCGTCGTTAACAACGCCGGGCTATCCGTGTGCGGTATTGGTGGGGTTGAGTCACTTTTGAGTCGGATAGCTGGCTCCATATGGTAAAATCGTACCCAAAACCTACCACAACGAACCATGGGTAAACCGAATGACTACATCATTCCTCGTTTGCTGTATTAGCTCTAACGTTCTGCTAAAACATAAGCGACCAACACGTTGGCTTATTCACGCTGTGCGTGTGATTGGTTAAGTGACAGCTACTAGGCCAATTCAATTGATAAGACTGTGGCAAACAAATAACGCCATCTCATACACCAACCGTCAGCCCTAGTCACAAATAACGTACAAAAACGACACGTTCTGCTAACATGGCGAAGATAGAGTAGCGCGAACCTGGAGTGTGCCATCATCAATTCTTAAAAGGGTATGACTTTAGTATAATATAAATTTACAATCGTTTTGCAACAGAGACCTTCGATACCGAGGGCAAGAGTACCGGTCTTATTCGAAAATTTCTGTAAACTGGTTCCATGAATTCTACACATAACAATGCCATCTGGAATGAGTCTAGGTGTACTCAGCTTGTAACTATTCCGGCATGTAACCCACGACTGTAAGTAGAGACGCTGAGGCTCGTCGCAGAGTTGGGAGCGAAGGACTTCCGGTTATCACACATGGAAGACAGTTAAAACGTCACCCTGACCACTTCAGTCACCAGATCTTAGCCTGATGCAACAGGCTTAAAATCGTTTAGATTGCACCGTTGAGGAGGATCGTACCATCAAAATCACATTTCATATTGGAAGTGCTGCTGTCAGTGTCAACGAAGCAACAACGAACTACGAAACGGTGAAGGTTAGAAACTATTCTTGTTAGGCATCATCATCATCATAGACAGCAATACATCAGTGGTTCACACTGATGCTTAACTGTCATACAACAATGAAGAAGAAAAAGCAAACCCTGTAGAGGAAGAGAGAAGAAAAAAAGAGGAAGGGGAGGGGACCTAACCACTAAAATAGCTGCGTCTATATTCAAACATACAACATCAAGGCGCCTACACCTTGCAAACGAACAACCGAGCTGTAAATGAAAGTAAGCCATTATCAGCAAGACAACTTCTTTATGGCTTTCACTACCCCGCGTCATTAAGTGCACTCACTTCACAGACAACTCGGCCAAACAACAACATTCACGCCACTGAGCTCGGTTAGCCAACATCTGACCTGTTAGAGCCACAAGTTGTGATTGAAGAAGCCTTAGATGAAGCGTCCATCAGAGCGTTCACATTTTTACCTCAATCAATTCGTCGGTGCTCCCATCAACAGAAGAGCATAAGGCTTTCCGCTATGACCAATGCACGACAATGTATTCACCACCATCAAACTCATTCCGCAATTCAACTGAAGATGCAGTTAACAATTTCAGAACAATTTCTGAACAATCGACAATTTGTTTTATTGGTGACATTTCACTTCTGACACAGATGCTTCTTCAGATCAGATGAACCAGTTACAAATATGGCGGTATTTACGGTAGGCTAAACGTAAGCAACTAAACGAAACAAAGGATAGATTATGGGTCAAGTGTACATAGACAGGATGTCAATAGTGGAATCGAATAGCTAATTACAGTAGATCGGGGAGAAGTGAACAGCTAGACAAAAATGACATCGATATTGTTTGTCAGATAGGTTGATCAAAGGGTTGATTGATTTTGTGGGAAGTGGACAAGGAATCATAACCTTAAGGTGTTAAGATTTTCATCTAATTCAGCCATTGATGCAAGTCAATTCGATCGATTCAAGACCGGCTACTATGTGCCAGAGTTCGACATTATCAACTCTAATTACAGCGCACTTGGTCTTGACAAGCTAGATGACTTCTGCAACTAAGCTCTACTGTGTTAGACCTAAACCCTCGTCTAACTATCTGGGCATTTTCCAGATCAACTTTGCCACCTCTATTGAACGTGTGACCAACGACTGCGGAACCTTTGATCATTGCCTGGTACTTTAATTGGTTTCGGGGTGCTTTTTTAATGATGTTTCAGTGCTAATTTACTCTAGTTCTGGGTCATCGTGCTGTTTGCTCAATATAAACTTGCGAGCAGTCTCTGAACTATATTCAATATACACAATTACTGGTTCTCGCAGTAGGTAAGTGATTCTTCAGATGCACCAAGACTTTGTGCAATGTTGTCCTCTTTCGAAAAATTGTCCTGATGCCTACTTCGTTTGCAGATCTTACGAACAGCTCCCGATGCCCCTCCATTTGGGTGGAATAAAAGCAATACTTTTCTATTCCCTTGCTTTTTTTTGACACTGGACTGATTACCCGTGTTAACTGTTTTTTTTTAAAGAAACTGTTCAGGTTGATCTCCGTTCAGTAACGTGTCCATTGCTTTTTTTGTACTGTCTTTTAGCCACATGCATCCGTGCACACATACACGACTCTATGGTATATGTAGATTGCAATACTATCATAAACATGTTTATGATGATCAGATTTATAGCTGAGAGTATTAAATATATCTATGATTTTATAATAGACGATGGTTTCGAGGCTTCGTCCTGACCTATGGACCACACAGTTCAGAAATGTCACCTGGTCATTACTAGATTCTAGCTCCATGGTCCATCTGACTTTGGTGATGTAAAAACGCCTCAACTCGATCACAAAAAAGTCGTCAACATAGTGCTACCAAACTTCTGGTGTGCTTTCAAATTGACCCAATGTCTTCCTCTCAAAGTGTTCCGTATAAATGTTTGATAAAACAGGGGATATTGGAGATTTCGCGGATAGTCTTAGTTCGTGAATATATGATTTTGAGTTGAAAACAAAGTAGTTCATATCCAAACATATGAATATCCAAGTTACTATCTGCTCGGTAATCCAGTTTGTTCATTCTTCTGGGGCAAGAGTAGACTGTTGAGTAGTGAAGTGACATCAAAACTACCGAGTACTTTATCGTGCTCGGAAGAAATTAAACTGTCATGAGTTCTTGTTAGTATGACCCAATTTCCCCGCTATTGGCTGTAAAATTCTTGTCAAATACCTTGTAAGCTCATATAGTGGTGAGCTAATCCCATTAATAATAGGTATGATAGGCAAATAGGCTTCGTAAATTTTTAGCAACCCATGAAGAGGTGGGGCTAATGTGAAGTTCGGGTATAAACTACACCATTTTTCTTGTCCCAAATTATCTTCAGCTTTATTTTTATTTATAACCAAAGTCGCGGTTGAAATCCCAACCCTCGTGTGTGGTCCTTCTCGTCAGTATTCTTCAACTTACGCTTCACAATCTGCTCTAATCGGTATGACAGTGGCGTTGCCTTTATCCACCTCGATAATAACGATGGTTTCATCTGATCTCAAAATCTTCAATGTTATATTTTCACGGAGCGAAAAGTTACGTGTACATTATTGCCGAGACCTAAGAATATCAACTAGTTGAAAACGTGCCTTGTTTGTGTTCTCTGTTGCCAATTTAGAAAGTACCGGTTCGACATTTGAAATAACTTCTTCTGCTTTCAATCGTAACCTACGTATAACATAATTGAAACATTTTCCCAGAAGAGCAAGTTCTATATTCGACAACATCATGTCAGAAGTGAAGCGTCGCCAATACAACAAACAAGGCTTTTAATAAATTTATAAGTGTTTACGAATGATCACCTGATAACAGAAGCATCATAAGGAACATCTTAAGAAGTTTTTGCCGATGCCAACTGTTACATTCCATGTTTAATTTTGTAATCGTGGGTACGGAGCATGAGGTAAACGATGTGCACATAATGTGCGTCAGGCAGAACGAAATACTATTTTTAAGTTCAGCCACAAAAGCGTGATTTACTAAACCTTTCCTAAGGGGGTTATGTTTTAACGCTTATTTAAAGTGATTACTTTAGAAAACCTAAAATTAGATCGTCGCCTTAGTTACGCGCTCAGTCGCTTGACCCAAAACCGAGAAATGAGAAGAGACGCGGCAACATCGTTTATTGAAAGAGCGAGACAAAATTAGGCCACAGAGGCCCTAAACTTATAGGACAAAACGATTACCATACATGGAAGTCAGACACAGAGCGAATCATATATGACAGTCAGGGGGTCAGAGCAAATCACGTCATCAAAGAGCAGCACGAGATGAAAAAACAGTCCAGATAGCGCACAGGCGTACGACCGCACACCTGCAATCTGATTGGCTGAGTGGAACCATACCACTGCCCACGACCATACCATCCGAGCTGGATCGGTCGATCGATGTGGGGTGATGAGTCCTGACTGTTTCGTTAGGAGATGCGCCTCCTAACACCAACTCAGTTAGAAGTTCTCAGCTTCGATGATATTCAGACCCACAACAGTAGAGTAGGTTTTACGCTCGGAACCTTAGCAATTGGTCTTTGGCCTTCGGAGATCCCTCAAACATCAGTCACACCCACAGGTGTTGTACGTACAGTGAGTGAGTAAAGATAACGCTCAGCGTGTACGTGAAGGATGTGGATAATAAATGCACATTCTTGAAATAGTTCACACACAGTATTAGACAGATATGAAAACACAACGAGCGCCAAACATTTCGGACAGAGATGAAGTTGACAATGATGAACAATTTCCAACGCGAACGATAAATCGTTGACAAGAATAATAACCAGGTGAACAGGGGTCATAAATGCCGGTAAATCCTACACTGTTAATCTGTATACTTGTTTATTCACTTGTTTTTACCTCTTGAACAGTCAAGTAAAATTGCTTTAACAAAGTGAAAAAACTCAGCTTGAGTTTACCTGACTACCTGCCAGATAAATTTCAACCGGTAGATGTATGTGACAGTGATTTCACATCCATCTACACGTGACACATCAATTCCACTGAGCTTACTCAGAAGAGATCTGGCCTCGATGTCAGATGCCAATAAGCCGATTTATCCGACGACCGCTCCGAATTGTGGTCGCAGTTAACACCACTCCATTGTTCTAGATACAGCTGACAGCGGCAGTTTTTAAGCGGGCTCGATCGAGCAGGACGAAAGGACCATAAGTACGGTCGTTCGTGCATGTCTGACCCGCAAACCAGATGCTTCAGTTTTTTCTCTACCCTCTTGCATAGAGTTGGTGCAAGCTGTGTATTATTGGTGAGTTCCAATCAGCCAGTGAAACTCGAATGTGGTAATCCACTGAGGTGAGATAGTCGAATCAAGACGAGAAAATCGTCAAAAACATGATTTTTAATATGTAACGATCTAAAATGCCGAATACTCACTAAGACTCCTACTTCAGCTGAGTGCAGAACTTACACAGATCGATGGCCGAAAGCCCACAGGCATAGGAATACAACTCGTGGGCTTTCTGAAGGAATTCACGAGAAATTGGCACACACCACGGTGAGTTATTGCCCAGTGCGTTTACGTTCAAATCAGATGCGGTACTACAGGGACTGAACGTGCTCAGATCTGCTGATACCTCTACAGTCGGAGGAGCAGAAGACCCATTTGATTCGCTGGACACCGGGATACCAGTCGGCTCACCAGCAGCATTCAGCAAGCCAGCATTCTGATCCTTTCCCTCATCAGCTTCAGCTAACGGTATCGTCATTGTGGGAGACCCTGTCGATTTTGTCGCGCTGGTTTCTTGTCCAAGATTGATGCCCCCTTCTAGCAAGAGAGAGGAGGCCCATTGTATGTCTCCGTTGGCTAGGTCCAGGTATTCATAAAGGTGGGATTTGTCGATGTGTGGGAATACCACAGCCAGCTGTTCCACCGGATCAACGTTATCGGAACAAGAAGCGATTGGTGGTGCTGAGGGAGGCTGACTGACCATATCTGACACAACATCCGGCAAGCCTAGTGTGGTAATAAGAATTTCACGTCAACAAGGCAAGCGAACAACTGAAAGATTACATGGATGTATGACGCCTAACCAGTGACAAGCAGTTAGCAAAATGCTAAAGCAAACTCACGGGGAGAGTGAAAGAAATAACAGTAGAATGAACAATATCTAGTTCGTAAAACAAAAATTTACAACAGACAAAAAAACTACAATTCTTAGGCACCTGCGATTTCATCATCAACGCAAAATAGCTCTCGAGAGAAATGTAAAATGATAGTAGAAACTCCGACATAACTTACAAACTGAACCCGCAGTGACTTTAGACAGTTCTGGCCCATTGATCGGCGATCCGGAATCTCTGCAAACGAAACCGCAGAAAGAGACAGCAAGATAGATGGAATACTTTGGATTAAACAGCACAATTCCTAAGGCGATCAGAATGCTTCTGTAAGTTTATCCTATCTGATTTGATTTGGAATTCACTTTTTACGAAACCTGATTGATTCGAATTAAACAAAAATGTGAAGGGATGTGATTTTTTTCACGTTGATATTTAGGACATTCTGATAGTACATGCAAGTAATAAGCAAACAGATTTAAATGCCCACAGAGTAGTTTCAGGGATTGGACAAATAGACAAAAGAAGAGACATGAGAAGTAGATGATCGAAACTGATAAAACATAGAAATGTTGATTACCAGAATGACCGCGTAATGAGAACAATGTGTTTTGAACAAGCATTGTTTACAGCACAGTGGCGGATGCAAATATTAGGGAAAAATAAACTATTATGATTATGTAATATGTTTGGACTGATTGTTGCAAGTGACGTTAAGTGTCATCGTACACAGTCTATGCACAGTTCCGGAATTCTTCGTTGGAATATGCCCTTTTAACCCAACAAATAATTTCAAACTGAACGTCAGTCACAGATGATCACTATTTTGCATTCCGATGAGTATTGAGTGCCAAGCGAAATCCTTTGTTCAATTCTCACGTTTCCACATACTTAGATTTTTAAGCCATGTACTAAGGATGCCAGATAGTCGTCTGCCATACCGAGAATTTTGTCGATATCGCGGCAAACTAGAGAGAGATGATAGGTGGACGGACGATGATCTGACGCAGAGAAATGAAGTCATTCACCAGGGGTTAGCCACTGTATGTCGGGTCGGAATCCCAGGATGGGGTCATCGTAACTTAGAGTCCGTGACGAGAGATGTTAAGTGGGTAACGAATCGGGCTGCGTGGCGTGAATGTTGTCATCATTTGTCTGAGTTATCTTCTGAATAGGCAAACTTAATAACGCGAGACGCTGCATGCTATATTCAAGCCGCTTTGCTCATGATGCCTTACTTTCATCTATAGGTCGGTTGTTTGTTTGCAAGGCGCACACACCTTGATTTTAAATTTTGTGTATGTACACAGACATTTTTAGTAGTCAGATCCCTTTCCTCCCCATTTTTTATTCTTTCCTCATGGTTAGGGTTAGGTTTTATCTTCATGGTTGTATGACAGTTAGGCATTAACGCGAACCACTGACGCATTACTGACGACGATGACGACACACGTTTCAGACATCCTTTATCGAAAAGAAGCACCAGATACATGCTTCATTCCTGCTGCCGCTCATCAGCAGTGCGTACCTGTCAGAATCGGAGTTTAGGCTCCAGTTGACGCTCTCAGAAGGCAACCAGGTTGACCACTCCGCAATTGACCTTACATTAGAAACGACCGAATTATCATATCTGAATGCTTAACCCCATTCGCTCGCGCATAATGATCAGGTTACCCAATCGTCTCGCTGAGAAACACAGTCATTACCTGTTAACTCCATTCGGATTGTGGCCTGGATACGCTCCACTGATGAACTATAACAGGAGTGAAACTTGAATCTAATCATTAGTTTGGAGAGAAACTGGATGGAAAGTCTGTCTGAAAGCAAAAGCCGTGATGATTGATAAACGATGTTCAATTTGAGTCAGACAACCCACCGACCATCCGTGAACAGGTTAGCCGTCCGTTTGTCCTCACTACATGGCTCAAAAAGCATCGCCACAAGTAGTTGTATAGATGGTATGTTACGATAGATGGGAAACTCATTGTTCATAGTCGAGAGAACGGGCGATCCTTAAGCTAACCGCACCACGCACAATTTTACAAAGTTCTAGGTTCTGGCAATAGTGAGGTTGGAGTAACGCACAGTAAAAAAAAGGTTCGATTACCCGTTCCACTCCTCGTGATTTAAATTCTATTGTATAATTGATATTAATGATGGAAATACTGTTCCAAGCCGTTTTCAAGGCATAATTGAAGCTACTGGGATTAAACAGGGATATTGTTTCTTTTATCTTGTAACCAAGGTAATTGTGAAATTTAAAAAGGTCAACATCATAGCATAAGATGTCATGCGCACGGACACTTCATTCTGATGTCATCTGTTACTGCAGCGAAATTAGTGCAATCAATACATGGCGAGTAAGCATAGCACCAACAATGATGAGGAATTCGGGTGTGATCGAGACCCGGGAACAGGTTATCAGATGACGCAATATGAAGCTGACAAGGAAAAGTTATGTTGAAAGGTTAAAGGATAGTGAAGAGAATGAAAAGGATGAAGATGATGATAAGTGCTCCAATTATCCCCTTTGGAAAATAATCATAAAGTGTTTCATAGAAATTCAATACAAATTTGGTATCCCGACTGGAAATGTTCAACTACCTTACATCACAAGGTACGGCGTTATTGCAATGCAAAATCTAATGGCTCAGGACAACAAATGAGATTCCATAGTACTAGAACATTCCATGCTTTGATGAAACCGTCGCTCGATATTATCAATTCACTTCTCCCATTTGTCTGGCCTGCTTTTCAGACCCAGGATGAAAACTTCATAACATAGAACAGGGAGTCGAATAAACTTCATATCAGACTGCTGGCTGCTTGACAGCCAAACTCCGAAGAGAAATCAGCGGATGGTGTAGTGGATTCGGCGAGAAAACCAACAAAAACAAAGGTGTGAAAGAACAGAAGCGAAGAAAAATGAGTAGTAGGCTGATGAGCAGGACAAAAATCAGCCACATCTTAGCATGTGGGAACAACAGCTAACAATGATGATAAGAGGTCAGGCAAAGTTCCACTTTACTGGAACGATTCGGACGATCGGGCTGCTTGAATAATATGTGTCTAAAGGTGTGTTGCGTATGCGTTACAAATCATTTAGCGATGAAATCACAAAGTTTTGGATAATGCCTTCCAAAGTAGCTACAGGAGGAGCAGCTGTTTTAGTGTTATGGTTTTGATAAGTTATTCCTGAAAGGGTAACTTGGACTCAGCAAAATTTTACTCTCCAAAAAGTGACGCAAATGAAAAGGAAGATATTAGTCGAAACTTAATAATTTTAAGCTGCCTGCAGTCCAGAAAAAATAGACCCAGGTCAAACATTTTATTCGGAAATGACAGTATACTTCTTTCTAGTGGGTAATGAATGATTTAAAATACAAAGAACAACTTCGATATAACCCCAAAATTAACCACGAACATATGCTTATTTCTATGGTTTTGACAAAGTAATATTTTCTTATTGCGTCGCAAACAAACTGATTGAATTGCACACGCTTAAAATGTCCTACATTACAAAAGAAACACCACCACCGAAAAACACGTTTACTGTCCCCAGAAAATACTACTCGTTAGGAAGGGTACTACATAAATTTCTCCCCATGTTATATTGTTAATCGGTAGTACGCTTCCCGTACGAATACTTACCACAAATGAGAGTGTCATTCAGACAATGACTCCGTAATGCAGTTCGAATGGCAAAAACGTTCAAGTTACTTACAAATAAACAGGGACTTTTGAAGTGCCCCTAGTTGACCACAAAGCAAAATTGATATCATCCCTCATACTGAAACAAACCTTCTTTATGCCGATCTAGTATTCACAGGCAGACAACATCAGACAACCTTCAGAAAATTCAGTACCGTTAAAATGATGCACACAATGTAAACCAATAACTGACAGTGGAGTGATTACTTATCAGCAGTCAGGTATCGTTCGTCACCATTTAAGCATGTAGCCAAAGAGCTCGTGGGTTGGTCTGTGTAAGGAAGGTCAGCGGTGACTTGGTGCACCGAAGTTGAGGCGACAGATGTGGACAGGCAATTCATGCATTTCAGCCGTGCGCGTGCTTTCTTGACCAGATCTTCAGCCTTCAAGTTACGTTCAAACGTGAGCAGTTTATGCTTTATATCATCTATAGTGAACTGCTTTGAAGTATGTCTGAAAAAACAAGTAAAGTTAGAATACCAGATATTGTAGTGTTCCGAAGACATCCAACAACATGGCCTGCTTGGTAATGCAGACAGTTGTTTCCACATTAAATGGTATATCAGGTGACGGACACGTGACCTACGTGGATCAACTGAACACGAAGTTGAGTACGAAAACAGATCAAACGTGGATAGTGCAGAGTTAGAAACAATTCAAATGGGGAATTACGCAGTTAACTCTTATTCTTCTTCAAACTGCACTGTTCCCGTCAAGGTTATTCTTGATTACCCATTCTGTCCCATCCATGCCGCTGCTTCCTTGAATGAATGAATTACATATCAATTGGTGCACGTTGCCCAGTCATTTAGTGGTTAGTTCTGCCTGGCTTGCAGTTGGCAGTTTCGGTCAATGCCTCTCATTTGCTATTCATCCTAGTCAATCACACAGGGTTTAGTTGTTGAAATTGCATCGGCCTGAAAAGTAGCTAAGATCAAGAATTGGTTTGATGTGGAAGAATTCCGAAATAACCGATTTCGAACTGGCCTACTACAGTGGCCGAAACCAAAATAAGTCTGTGAATCACAAGTGGCTCGCGCTGAATCACTGATAACTCCAATCACACGTCCCATATCGAATGTGAGCCTAAAGAGATAAGAACGGGAGACGTGTGAGTAAAAGCCTTCGCAGTACAGCCGGGTAAGGCTAGCCCACCAGATGATAAACTAGAGCGAATCCACATCTACCTAGGGAAGAAAACTGCAACAGGTCAATAGATATAAGCCAGAAAAATAAGCAGACATCCAAAGTGTATGGTGAGGAGAAACAAAATAAAAGACGTGAGTCATGAGATACGTTTAGGTATAGGAATTCGACGGAGATGAAACTTCTTGTCACCCCGAGAACAAAATGCAGTTTTATAGAATACTGACAATTATCTCAGAAATACATCAAAGTAAAAAACATAATCATTTGTGCGCGCTCCTCCTAGTGATTACTGGTCGAGTGATCAGGAATCTATCACTACAGTCGCTCCTAATCCATGCATTTTCCCGGGCATAATATGTCACGATCTCAGTTCGATGGCGTGCGGGACAATAAGTCGTATAACATGCACCCTCTTCTGTGGGCAGATCCCTCTGTGTTTGACGCCACTTCGCAAGAATTACTGAACTACCAAAATTGCATCAAGAATCGCGACGGCAGTTGTTGGTGGAGCAGTTTACTGAAGATCTCCCGATGGCGGTTCACGACCAAGTCCGCATTGCCCATGTCACTCAGCGGATTGACTTTGATGAGCTTGCAAACGTGGCACGGGAGTTGGGAGTTATGTCCGTAGTTTTGGTGGATGCGAACAATAATACGAACAAGACAATAGAAGAAATGCAGAAGGCAATGGAGCAGCTGACAGCGGACGTAGATGCACTGAGAACGGCATCACAGAGGAATAATAGACAAGGGGGCTGCCACATCTATGGTCAAAAAGACACTGGAAGAAGGATTGCCCAACACGGCGGTTTAGGAGGTCTGAAAACAAGGTATTCTATGATTGTTTTTTTTTGTTGGGCGGATCAACTAGTGATGGGAGCGACTGGGAGATGCGCCGTACTTACAAGGATTGAAGTTGACGGAGAGACAGAACAATGCTTGGTCGTTACGGAGGCGGATAGTTCGTCAGTTGCTCGTGAGTGGAAACAACACGTAGAACCGAAATACATGACACTCACGGCAGTTGGAGGTCACAGCCTGCCGAATGACGGCGTGAAAAAAAATGCTGGGTGCGCATTGGCAGCCATATCGTGAGACACCGCTTTATTGTGTAGGGAATGAAATAGAGGTGCGTATTTCCAAGGTTAGGGCGGTGTTTACTAATCTGAGGCACCTATGACGACAGAAAGGTATCTTTCTGAAGCTTAATGATCGCGTATATCAGACAACAGTGAGAGATGTATTACTTTACGACAGCGAAACATGACCACTCAGGGTAGAGGACATGAACCGTCTTCGGGTGTTTGACCACCGATGTCTGCGTTCAATCGCTCGTATCGGATGGCACCAATGAGTGAGTAACGAGGAGGTTAGGAAGCGGGTGTTTGGCACTGATTGTCAAACGAGTTCTTTCGTTCAGTCCTTACACTTGCACATACTTAGATGGTTAGGTCATGTACTAAGGATATCAGCTAGCCGCCTGCAACACCGAGCATTGTTTGCCGACTTTGCGGTCGATTGGCGCAAGGTGCGAGGTGGATAGATGATGACCTGGCGTCGACAA
>JTDE01021760.1:118679-136867 GCA_014338405.1 Paragonimus skrjabini miyazakii | reverse complement strand
GGAAGGCTCGTACTTCCTGCCTGACAATCCCCCACAATATGATCATGTCATCAAACAACCGTTCATCATTTTTTTCGACGCACGTCAGATTATGACGAGAGCGTGTGTTCTTAATCATGAGGAAGCCTTGATTAAATTGAGACAAGATGAGCTCGTAACGAAGTATGAGAAGGCGCAAAACCACCTAGATCGAGTTCGACTTGTGGCAAACGGTTGTAGAATGATGTAATAAGTAAATTATGGAAAAAAATTCACTATAGACCAAGACCCGTACGGCCGTTGTCACTAAGTAGAAAAGTACATCTCCCACTGATCTAAGACAATTCCGAGCATTCGGTCCCAAAGGAATCCCAATGCAATTGTAGCAGGAAAGTGAACGGCGGATGATGGACATGCTGAAAGAAGTCATTGAGAAAGTGGATAACCCATTCAATTCCGCCGTCTTGTTAGCGAAAAACGGAAAGTTCGGTTTCGTGTCAACTTCAGGCGGCCTAGTAAGGTTACATTCAATAAAGCCGCGGCTGTCCCAGCGGAGTCAGAAATTTTCGATAATCTGCAGAACGCCAAAATATACACAGTGTTGGACTTGCAGTCTAGATATTAGCAAGTTCCAATCGGATGGAAATAAACGGTTTCCAGTGTGGGATAAAAACAGTACTCGTTTAAACGTACGCTATTTTGACTGCTGGGTACCGCTTTTAAGTTTAGACCACTGATGCTCAAGGCGCTGGACAGACTACCCATTAATACAGCCTGTGGTGGCAATATCGTCATCTGTAGCCCTATGAGATACCGAATACGGTACATGTTTCATTTGTATTGTGGAAAATAGAGCAAGCCATCTTACGGGTCAATAGTTTAACGTCACAACTTGCGAAACGAACAGTGATATTACTCGGTCGCAAGGTCACTCAGAACGGGGTCCAACCAATACCCGACAAACCGATAATGGTTGAAACTAGTCGGGTGTCAATATCGGAGAGGATGCTGCGATAGTTTCTTGGCCGCGTTGTTTTTCACAGCCGCTTCGTTAAAAATTTCAATGACCTTGCGAGCTCCTTACACGAAATATCGAGGGAGAAGTGCCGATTTCTGTGAGCAGCCAGGAGGCATTATGCCGTATCGATCGATCCACCCAGCCAATCCGATTACAGCCGTGTTGTTGAACACCTCGAATTTTTTCTCGTGTTTGTTTTCTGATGCTCCTTGTAACGTGACTTGTTCTGACGCCCTGGCTGCCATATATGACCGTTTCATTCGATTCGCTCTGCGTCTGACTGTCATGTATTATCGTCTCATTTAATCTGCTTTTGCGTTTTGTCGGCCACGCATGGTAATCGTTTCGCTCCATAAATTTAGAGCCTCCACAGAAAAATCTTGACTCGTTCTTCCAACAAACAATGCTGTCGCGTCCCTTCTCCTTCTCGGTTTTAGGTCACAAGATTAAGTGCATAATAAAAAGAACGATCCAATAATTCAATTGGTTAGAAAAAGCCAACCAAGCCTCTGTCAAACTTTAACAACTGAGAAAGAAAGGACAACTGACTATGAAATCGTCAAACTGGACAGAGCCTCACTGTCGCAACAGATGCAAGTGACGTAGAAATCGGAGCCATGCTGAAACAAGAAGGCGTTATTGTTAAATTTAATGCAGAGCGAAACTATCCAACGACGGAAGTGTTTGGACACAGTATGGGTATTGTAAAAATGAAAGACACTTGTTGGGCCGACGTTTTCATATAGAGACCACAAACCCTCGGATTAAATCAACGAATGACCCTCCAGAAATACTCGTTATTCGAACCTTACGACTAAAGGCTTATGAATTTACACAATGAAAAGAAGCAGTTGAATTAGTTGTTGAAACATGTGGGTCATGAACACCATCTGATCGATAACAACTGTACCTAGATACCCAGGCCGTCATGAGTCGGTAGGCCGACTGCGTCCCACTACCATGTAGAGTCAAGGAAACACACACGAATCGAGTCGAGATAAACAGTATCACCGTTTATCATAGACTGGCAGCTCCTGAGGATTCGCGTCTGGTTCTATCCAACAGGTGGTGTCAATAACTGTCAACTGTGTATGTTGATGCATGTGACTATGATCGATCCGAGTGATTCGTGTGTACACAAAAAAGTGACGAGTAGACGATGGTATGCAGTGTGGTTTGATACAACAGTAGAAAGGTTGACAACTAAACTGGACTGGTAGATGTTAACTATCCAGTGGCGAAGAACACGATGGCGACTGTGGAAAATAGAGATGATGTGATTTGCTGCCAGCTGACAAACCGATACTCCCGTGTAACCAGTCCAGTTCTTGTTTTAGCTCATCAAGAATATAGATAACAGTTCGAATCTGCCACTTTCGTGTTAGCTTTCGATCATCATGGTAAACTGGACAACTTCATGGATTATAAAATACGCTTCGCTTTTAAGGCATTTTTTCATGATAGTTATCCTTAAAACCGACTTCACGACCGGTTTCGTCTTTGTCTGGATTCGTCAGGTGGAGATAGTCTGAACAAGGCAAGAGGCAACAACCCACCGCGTTATGAGCCAAAGCTTTTGAGTCTCACTGTGCACACGGAGGAACCCGTCAGGACACTGGAGATTGCGCAGTGGTTTCACGCTTCAAGGTGTGTTGTCAGACGGTCCCCTGAGGTCAACCTTCACACCAACAGAGATGACCCTCAACTTAATTTTGATCAGACCAACGCAACGATCTTCCATTGGCGTCGAATGCAACAAAGATTTACTTGAAGCTGAAACCAACGCTGGCCCTGGACGTCTCCTCAGGAACGATGCAAAACATACCCGAATTATAGAAAAATGGACCTGTCAGGTTTCACCAATAATGGATAGCGTAAAGTTGATAGCTATTCACACCTTATACAGATCTCAGTGAAGATATGTAAACTGAATTCGAATCTGGATAGCCTCGATCATGAAACAGGAGAATAAAAAGTAGTTGAACAGAGAAAGACAATGAAAAGCGATCAATAAGGTTTTTGGATAACTCTCTAAAGGCTAGTATGTGAAAGTTAGGTACCGTGGACGCCAAACAGCTGACTATTCTTACGGCGACCGATTGAATAGACTTTTGTCGATACAGCTATGATACGATACAGCTATAATGCATAATCTAGAGCGAGCTCTCAACTAGAAATATGCTGTACCTTCCTTCAAGCCACAAACATCGAGGAATTTTCAGTTGGTTCAAAAGAATACATCACCTCCCCGCCGGTATCGTAACGCTTGGCATCTTCATAGAGAATGTCCAGTCCAACAGAACAGATGACAACATCGTGAACAGCCCGGTAAAAATGTTTTTTTTTCAGTCCCGTTTGAACGACGGCAACCCCGTCTCCACCCCCGAATCGAGGCCGGATCCTAAGAAAAGGCTCAAATCCGTTATCAACTAGCCGTGTTCGAATTCAACGTTCTTGCATCTCCGAAATTCGTTACGGTCCTCGTCAACAGCCACTCAATCCACTTGAAGATGAATCTTGCATCTTATCATTGCCGATCAGACGTGGTAGTCTCTTGACCAACCCATCCTTCAGAAGACCATCAAAACTGCAACAACCGCTTGACGAAGTCCCATGCAGCTGATCGATAAACCACGTTACTGTGTCTTATTACGATGCATCGCCATCAGTGACACCTGTTTTACAGCCGAGCTGACCTCAAGTTGTTTGGGTTCGGCCAGCTCCAACAAATTAGTTTGGATCTTTCCTCCAACGTTCAAGCCATAATTCAAGCTGCCATTAGTTACATACTGTACTGTCCGTGATGCAGCATGAATCGGATCACCCCATCTGTAGAGTGGACGGGCGAAAACATGCTAATTCAACACTGCATCGACCGGCTCACTCATCTGCTTCATACAGCAGAGTGGATAAATAAGTAACGTTACTGTTGACTCCTTCCAAACAGCATCATCAAACGTAACCCTTAGACCCATCCCAACCCTAATTTCAGACAATGATTCCGTAGATCCCAAAACGGACATAGCCAAGTGTAATAACAATATCTCAGTAAGTTCGATTTCCATCGTCCGTTGAACAAACCTGGAATGCGAAGTAATATAGGTGGTTTCACAATTAGGTCAACAGACTGCCTACGAGCAGACGTTAAACTAATTAGAAGTTGATACCTGCAAGATCCTAAGGACTACAATCCAGAACAAGAGATAGAGTATCGAGCTAAATACACTTGCACCCTCTACTTAGTGCTCGTTGCACACTTCTTTTGACTTCACGCCTTTGCTGTTTGTTAGACTGGAGCAGGTATTGTCCTCAGTGCAAACGCCCCAGCAGCACTCGTAGATCAAATTGCCGTTAGCAGTAGACTTCGTGTCATCTGCTTGGCAATGCAAAATCAACAGAAATCTTTTAATTGTGCCTGCTTATGCTCCAACTGACTGTATTGACGTCAGTGTCAAGGACTCCTTTTATTCGGATCTGGCCACTCTCCTAAGGTCGACACGTGGATCTGATATAATCGCACCGGTCGGAGATATGAACATCCAGGTCGATCGTCTTGGTGAGGTCGTGTCTCGTTTAGGTGGCAGGTTGGGGTTAGCATCATATCAGTCACGTAATGGCGGGCGACTGTTGCAGTTGTGCTCTGAGCATAAGCTAATTTTTGCCAGCACTAGTTTTATACATCGTGCACGTCATTGATATGCTTGGCGTCCTTCTTCTCCGAATCAGGCCTGGTCTCGGATGGACCACATAGCTTTTAGTCATAAGTGGCGGGGTTCCATTTGAGACTGTGGTTCTTATTGGAGTACATACTGGTACTCGGATCACGCATTTGTACGTTGTGGTTTTGTTGTTACCATTGCTGGGCAATGACCACACCGACAGCAACGACTGGCTGTTGAGAAACTGGCTATGCCATCGGTAAAAAAGGTGCCAACCTAGCCCAGAATACTGCCTTAGCAGTTCTCACCTCGAAGATCTTAATAGCTGCTGGACCCAAATCTCCAAGGTAATTCATGAAGCAGGTACTGTAGCATGTGTCACAGTGGTCCGTGAGTTGAACGAACATTGGATCTTAGAGAAACCCTTGGAGTTGTTAGAAGCTAGACGGAACATTCTTCGTGGCAGTTCATATAACAAGTCTAAGAGAGATATCCATAAGAAGTTGAAACATTGCCTGATTGCCGATCGTGTAGTTTGGTTGATGGAGAAAGTTAATGAAATGGAAACTGCTTCTGCTTCAGGTAACACTGGCAGACTCTTTAAGCTTATTCGTGCTACTGGTCCAAGGCGACCATCTGTCAGTGAGGCTGTCAGCGAGGGAGACGACACACTGATTCCTAATAAGTCCAGGGAGTTAGGGCGGTGAGTTGAACACTTTGAGGGTAATTTTAGCTGGCCTCCTGCATTTACTATGTTAATGCCACAAAATTACAATGTCGCACCATGGTCAGTAGATTTGGGATCACTCACTAAAACTGAAGTCCGCAATTGCATTTCGATTGTCAAGTGAGATTGGGCTGCTGGCCCAGATGATCTCGTGTCGGCATTTTTCAAAGAAAGCGGGTTGGCGTTAGTAGTGGATTTGACCCAGTTGATTCAAGTTGTGTGGACGACGAAGAACATTCCTTTGTGCCGGAGTTACTTGATAACAGTTCTTATATTCAAGAAAGCAGTCCGAGGTTCTTGCAAAAACCACAGAGGAATTAGCTTGACCTAAGTCATCACACGGATTCTGGCACTGATTCACTGCAGCACCGAGGAGGAAGATTAGGGAATAACAGGCAAGGTTTCCTCCCAGACGAGAATGTATTGACAAAATTGTCACTATTCGCCAAATTCTGGAGCAACGTTGTATGCACCGCCGGCTAAAAATTACCGTATTTTTGACTATAAGGGTGCGTTCGATTCGGTGGATCGATCTACACTTTTAGAGTCAGTTAAACGTAGCGGTGTACAGACCAAATATGTGAACATACTGTCGGCGCTTTATTCCCATACTTCAACTCAGGTTAGGGTTTACGGTGAACCATCTAACAGTTTCAAAACCAGCAGCGACGTACGTCAAGGCTATCCATTTTCACCAGTTTCGTTTAAATTTGTCATAAACGAAATAGTTGAAGACTGTCTGCGGTATTCAAAAGATGTCGACGTCAACCTTCTACTTGGTGGATGACTGATGGATCTTGATTATTCTGACGAAAAGGTGTTCTAAGCCGCACAATCAATGCTGTTTTGCTAAACATCTCGGAATGTGCTTTGCAGCCTCAAAGTACAAAGTGCTTCTGCAAGACTACTGTGATTACGTAGATTTAACGCTGGAAAGTGAGGTTATGCAAGTTGTTGACCAATTTATGTAACTGGGAAATCGCATCAGCGGCGTCGATTGTATTGAAAATGATACAAAAACTGGTACCTCTAATGTTAAGGTAGTATTCGCTAATCTAGAACAGCCTTGGCGACAACGGGGAATTTCCCTGAAGATTAAGGGTTGCATACATAAAACGACTGTGAGCCATATTACGTTAAAGCTGCGAAACTTGGCTACACAGAGTATACAAATATACAAATACATGATCAGTGATGTCTGCGTTTTGTTGGTCGTATCGGACAGAACCATTGGATGAACAACACTGAAGTAAGGAGATGTATATTAAGTGGTTTGTGCCAAGCAAGTCCATCCGCTTAGAACGGTAAAGCCTATACTAAGGATTTTAGCTAGTTGTCTGCCTTACCGAACACTTTTTGCCGATGCCTTGGCTGACTCACGCAGAGTGTGAGACGGATATGTGATAATTTAGCGTAGTGAAATGAAGTCAATCGTCAACGAGTTAGACACCGCAGGTCGGGTTAGTCCGCTGGTTTGAGGATCTCACGACTCACACAGCCGGTGGCTAAAGACTCCAGGCGAGATGGCAGCTAATCGATCTAAGCGGTATGAACGTTGTCATTGTTTGTCCGAGGTGTCCACGAACTAAGTGCAATGAAGGACATGGGGGTAGTGAACTCAAAAAGAAAGTTGTCTTGCTAGTGAAGCCTTACTTGAACATCACTCACAATTGATCGCATATGTCGCATCCTCATAGAATTTGCAGTCAGCCCCTTTAGAAAAGAAATTGATTGTTTGCAAGACACTTTGGCGCTAAAAGTCAGAATTCGAACACAGACATTCTTAGCTCTTAGTTCCCACTTCCCTTTGTTTAGCACCTCAGTTAGAGTTTATCCTTCTCTCTATGGTTGTACGATACTTGAGCATCGGCGTGAGCCAATGATGTACTACTGTTTGTGATGATGAGGGTGACGAACCACGAGGTGACAATGCACAACACTGTGGTGATTAGCCATTTTCCCAGTAAAGTTTGTGTTGGTTTTGTTGAAACCTGTTGTGACTGTTGTTTGGCAATGTAACATTTTGTTGAAATTTGTTGCGTCTGTCTGACCTCAATTTTTTGATCTGTTGAACAAGATAATGGTCTAAGCTCAACTCAGTGATCGATTCCAGAGTTCCCTTCATACGTCACAATTTCATAAGGCTTCTATTTTCCAAGTGCACATCCCAACTCATGACGATTAATAGCTATTGTCTGTTTGTGACAACTGCTTGAGGAATCTTGTTGCAGGAGTTGATCCCCCGGATCATTTGGTGATTCCATGTGAGACATCTCGAGCTCCCGGGATGTATTCGTAGACTAGCCGGTAGAGCTCTTGTCGCGTTTGGACTTACTGTTTCTGTCGCTGGCTCGAATCCAGTCGAAGCTATGATTTTTCATAACTGAGTTTTTGCTACAATGTCCTGTCATCAATAAACGGGTTTTTTATGTTTCACAATCAGTGCAATTCATTTGTTCACTACTTATATGCAACGTGTACATTGCTTCCTCCATGAATTACACCTTACTGTTTGTTGTGGTGTGTTAACACCCACTTTCTACTGGCTGTAAACGGATGTCATTTTTGAACGGTACCATGGCAATCAGGCTGGTCTCCGGAGTCATGTTCAGTTTCCTATTGGTCTACTGAACCGTTTTGCTATCCGCAGAGTGGTTCGTTCTTTCCGAAATAACATCGTTCCTAATTAGTGTAACAGTTTAGTCACCTTGATTGCACCGTTGGTCCTATACATTTCACTAATTATTGAGTTGTGTTGGTCATGTTGTTCACTCTCGAGACCATGCATTACTTTGTCCACTGGCTTCGTACAGTTGGGATTTTTATGAGGAATCACAAGTGGGTTTTTTTTATTTTAGACTTGTTTATTTTCGTTCCATCTGATACCATAGTAAGTCACTGTTTATCATCCGAGAATCCAAGGTGTTAATACCAATGCCATTTTAACCCATTCGGCGTTAATTAATTGTTCTACGGACGGCAATCTGTAAGACATGGTCCACTAAGTGTGTGTTGCCAACCTAGTCCCAGTTAGATTTCGAGTACAACAGAATGGAACTTATGGTTCTTCCTTCTTTTTCTAGACAGATGGTGGCCTTGTTGATGGATTTGTGCGTATGAGAACCAAAAAAAATGTCTCCACTAATCGAAACAACTACCTATCTTCAGACATTGAGATGAGTGCTACTCAAAGAAGATGCTGTATGCTCGTTGAATGAAAAACACATGAATAACACAACATAAACAGTGAAGGAGAAGGGATGCGGAGTTGCCTGACAGCCAGCGATAGAACAAACAGACAGACCGACTCACTTCGTTCACATACGGTTCCATGTCCTCGGCACAGAGATTCTCATTGTCTACTACGATAGCCATTACACCTTCATGGATTGCGGACCAAACTGTGCGAAGCAAAGCATAAATAAACGTGAACCGAATCACATAGGTTACCGGCAATAGATCAAACAACTAACACTTAGTTTAGCAAAATGCACATAATTTTCTATGGCGAAGAGTGCCACACCATACGAAGTTCCTTTAGTGCGTGAACCCCTAAACAAAACAATCGAACGAGGATAAACGGGAGGTGGAGGCTGGACGGAAAGGCTAACATAAATCTACAAAGTAGAAGCATACAAAACATTAACAGGATGACGACCTTATTCGCTTTAATCAAGCCCTTTTAGTACACAATAGCATGGACAACTTGCAGCGACCTGCACCGATAACTCGAATTTGGCGAGTGCATTCGGACAGGCAACCAAGATTCGGGTTGAGACCTACCGGAAGGCGTACATCCATGTTTTCCTCCAACTCAATTGGAAGTGTGTCGTGCCGCCCATCCGACGTGACACTACAGGTGCGTCAACCTGGTCGGGCTGAGCTAGACGTGCAGTACGATCGATCGATCTATCGTCCCCAGGCCCTCACACAGTGACCGGGATTTCGGACACGCTCGGCTGACACGCCTGCTCTCACCACGGCGCAACGAACAGTCGGGCAACCACCTAAAATGCGGAGTTAGGACATCTGTGCATCCTACTGTCTGATTGTGACGAAAAGCGGTTCAATAAAGCAAGATATTTATTGCCCAATTCACATGTGACGACACCACCCACAATGCAGTGAGGTTTCCACTTAAGTGTGAGCGCTTACGCACGGTTCTGTACGTTTGGCTGACGTTTCCTGTCCTGCATTTTTACGTGCCATTTCTCGTCCGTTGGTCCAATTTCGTTGAGTGATGAGACGTGAAGTCGCTCGTGTTGTCCGCAATTTATCCGACATGGGCTTTAACCATATCTCATCGCCGCGTCGAGATATTCTACTGAGTGTCGAAATAATCGCATACCCCATTTGCTCATCTATCACATGGGCTCACAGTATGCCAGACAGAAGCCTCCCATAACTTGATCTGGACGAATTAATCATGCTGGAATCAGATTACACTCCAAGACCGCAAGTAAAAGAACGACGTGTCGGTAATCTGACGACTGAATAGCGTACTGAACTGGTTCTTATTTACGCAGCCCGTGGTGAAAGTGCGGAGGAGACCACTAGCCGAATTAATGGAAGGCATGTCGGTAAGCGACCGGTTACCTGTGAAGTACGTCCGAAAGTTGATGACAATGGGCAGTGTTCATGACCTACGAAAACGCGGTCAACAGACCACATCAACGGTTGGTCGTTTTGCCAGTGTTCTCCGAATTGAGAACAACAGCTTATAAATAGGTTGGTCTGCTTGCTCAAGAAGGTAACACATTGAAGTCTGCTGTATACTGCGTACTCTAAAACAACAAGTATCTACACAACGGGAGACCCGATTACAGGAAGTTCGACTGTTGGATACGGCCAAAGGTTAGTCATTTAGCACGTGACATTTATCGGAAAGGACGCCAACTATCCCAACACAGATTATCGGGTCCTCCTTTTTTATAAGAACAGCACAGGTAACAACTTACTCTGGACAATCGTTTACAAACCGAAACATTCTTATCTCCAGAAGCTTCATCAGCAGTCCGTACCGGAGCTGGAACAAACGGCAGTACTTCAATGTGGTTGACATCAACAAGATGCCACAGCACCGCACTATATTCCAGGCGTACGAAAAAAGCTGGATGGAGCATTCGTGCTTCCATAGATGGGTGGATGGGGCTGAGGCAACGGCCGCAAGGTCACCGGATTTTTCACTTCGGGGCCATCATAAAAGCAGAGTCTATGCGAAAGGTCACTAAATACTCAAAATGGCTCTGATCCAAGAAAACAGTGCAATGACTAAAACTGCTTTGCAACGCGTACTATCGCTATGTCATAGAAGAAGTCAGATGAAAAGCAAATACACTCATAGAATGACATGTCCCATCATCGACCACATAAGAGTGCTTAAGTAGTGAGACACGGTCCTTCCAGCACACAGCAGAACCACTTTCGTGGGAGAGGCACTGCTGTCTTCCAAATCAGGAAGAAAAGCGCTAGAAAAGGTACCCTCAGACAAACAACACTCCGATCGCCCAACGAGTGAACCTGACCGCCGGCCTACTATCCAATACGATCGAAAAACACCACATATCATTCAAAAATCTGACGTAGCTTCGAATACATCCACTGCCCGCACAGCAGTGGTCAGAATCAGATATCAGTGCTCTATCCACTGCGCCCACAGGCTAGACAAGCCCGTCACTGTCAAGTGGGCCAGAATCTGCAGTCAGTGACTCCGAGTAGGGTCCACAAAGAAAACCCAGTATCCTACTGTCTCCCAGGTCAGACGTTTGAGTCAGAGACTCGGGGTGGGGTCACACAAATCAACGCAGTCCTGCAACATAAACGACCGAAAAGTGTCAGGAGTTATCGTTCTCCCGACAGTGATAGTCACATTATTCATCCAGTACGAAATCCATCTTCTATTTTTGCTCCCCAGATTTTCTGCTTTCCCTGCACCCTCGGGTGATAACCGCATTTCAAAGCCAGGACAACCAGTGAACATTTGTGCAGTCTCTGACAAGTCGGTCAGCGAACTGCTCTGACAAGTACTCTCCCAAGTCTGGAACTCGACATGCACTGTGTGTCGGGCACGCGAGTCTACGATTCTAGCACTGTTATCCACTTGAACTCATCTTCAAATAACTGATTCCCGTGATCAACCTGAAGTGGGAATCGTAATGAGTCTTAGAGCAGAACAATATTTGCACAATCGAATCCCAGTGAACAGTCATTAATGCGCTGTCAGACTCAACACATTAATTGAAGTCTGTCAACGCAAATCTGAAGTGTTGTACATTCATCCTATCGGCGTACGCCCCTACGAAAAGCAGTTCGAACGCTACCAAAGATGCATTCGACGACATCCTCGTTGACCTTCTGAAACAGACTGAACACCCTGGCATAACCATAATAGCCGGCAACTTCAGCACAGGAGGAGGCATTGGGTTACATGGAGATCTCCCTGTGCTTCTCAGTCGTGTACTCAACTGCATCAAATGAGTCAGCCAATCAGTCAAGGGTAGCGCCACTCCGTCAAAGACTGTCGTGCATTTTGGAGCAACCACCTGGACTCAAATCACGCTGTTGTGCGTGCCCGTTTCTATCTGTCATATGCTCAGAGGTCATATGCTCGTAAACGCAAGATAATTAACTTGCGTTCCAGCGAGCAGAGTATAGAGAACGCTTATCAGGTGGCACTGGGTATCAAATAGCTCAGCTCGAGTCAGGCGATAGAACCTAACGAACACTTGGAACAAATCGCAACAGCTATGAAAGTTTGCTGTGAGGAGATACGTTCCGAAGAAGCTGTTCAGTTGCTACAGAACGGAACTTCCGACAAATCGATAAATTTTATGAATAAACGTCGCTCGATTCCACCTGGTCCTAAGTATGGTGATTACCATCGAGAATTTAATCGCAAGCTGACCGGATGCCTGCCCGAAAACAGTTAGCCCCACTTGGTCGAACAATTGAGAGAGATGGAACGAACCTCTTTCTATACGGCATTATCAGGAATCACGTTTTCCTGATCCGTGATTGTATTGGCCGTCGAGTCTGTGCAAGTGAGACCATATGTGGAAAAGATGGCTCACTGATCATCAACCCACTCTGCAAATAGGGTAGGAGTTTATGGACAACTATATCGGGCGTGCATCACTTATAATGATGTTCGTCGAGAATGTCCAATCTCCTCCTTCCTGTTCACTTTCGTCAAGGACGGCATTCTGGAAGGTACACTTGAAGAATCCAGTGACCTTGGTGTTGAGCTTCTTCCCGCAGCTAGCTCAACCGACATGGAGTATGTGGACAATATTGTCCTACTTAACCATTCTGCCGAAGATATGCAAACCATGCTGAACAAGATGAGTGACCCAGCTGGTTTGTATAGAATACGCTTCGCACCTTCAAAATGCAAAGTGCTTCTTCAAAACGGTGACATTCTCACTTCCACGTTGTGTATTGCAGGCAATCCACTTCAACCTATGGATACCTTCACATACTTCGGTAGTACTATCTCGTCAACTTCCAATGTTGCTGTCGAGATATCCGCGAGAATAGTGAAGGCACAAGTTGCCTTCGCCAACCAGAGTCATCTGTGACGTCGGAAGGACTTCCGATTTTCTCTAAAAGGAAAGGCATATAATGTTTATGTGCGTTCTGTCTTGTTTTATTGTTCGGAAGTGTGGCCCGTTTGCAACGAAGAGGTTAGCAGGCTTGCTGTGTTTTACCATCGTTGTCGTTGCCAAATAGTCCACATTAAGTGCACGGATGGCGTGAGCAACACGGTCGTTCGCTGGTGCGTATTCCGGAATGCCAGCATGCGCGATCAATTGGTCAACTAATCGCGTTACACGGCCTGCGTTGGTTAGGTCACATATGACACCGCATGTCAGCTGGACGTTTACTCTACCGGCCACTGTATACTGAGACCACCAACAGTTGCGTAAAACCACATCGTGGTTCGACAACAACGTGGTCACAAAATGTGAAGACCCTGACTGCTCCACTGAGTAAAGTAGGTAGGAGTCGCTTGTCTGGATGGGGTCCTCGTGGTCACTCAACTAGCTGGTTAGAAACGCTATCCGAGATGATAATGTGTCGTAGTTAGTAGCGTAGCTGAATTCATACTATGTCTAATTCTTCCGTCTAGTCTTTTTTCGTTAATTTGCAAAACGTCTTAGTAACGTCTTCCTCTAGAATATTCAGCGTCACTGTTGAAGTGAGCGTCGGCTCGAGTAACAATACCTTTCGGTCAGGCTCGTGGCTGTTGCTGATGGTAAAATCAGCTCGGGTTGATGTGCGGAATCTGAGAAACTGCACTGCCAAGTACCATCCATTAAGGTCTGGTTGGTATGTTGTGGCATACAGTAGAGTAGACAACACAACACACCGGACAGGAAGGTAATCAATTTGTGAGACATTCAAGGCAAACGTGCTTGGAGTTAATGGTATCTAATAATATCTACATACTAAGTGTGTTTCATCGATAGATTATGAAAATGTCTCAGTATCGGCAGTTGTATCCTCTATAATGTTGTCCGGCTAATCCCAGTCCATCAGTGTAATCTGGTTCCAGCATGATAGTTCGCCTACTCCAATTTGTGCACGGAATCATTTAGAACAGAGCAAGCTTGTAGGGAACAAAGCATCTTAAAGTGGACAACGTTATCGAACAAACTGTCCACATAGATTCAATAACGCAACACATTGCTCCCACCATGGCACCCGTTTATGAGTAAAACCTACTGATATAAACTGGAATCCGCTCGATATCGAGGCTCCTAAACTGAGGAATACCATGCGACGCTTGGCGTTTTGGCAACAAATTTACATAACATCACGTCACAGTGCACAAATAGGAAGGTAAACTGTTAGGTTTCGAGCAGTATTTCGCTAACTTGTGGTAAGTTGTTTTTCAATAGCCAGGCGGTACTAATCGTGGATCATGGTGACCGAAACACTGTGGCAATGGAGTCGAGCGGTTTGGCCTGAAGTGAGCATGGCTATGGTTACAGCGGTGCTTGGGTTCGTTCGTTAACTTGCGTCGATTAAGAAGCCTGTTTTTGGGCAATCCATTTGGATGAGCCTTTCGGCTGGAGTTGGCGTGAAGTGGTTGTGACCCGGGATTTTGAATCCGGGTTCACACTTGTGAGACGATCAGTAAGGTAATTTGTATCATCACTGACACTTTACAGGAATATTGCCTCTGACTACTGCGTTTAAATAAGTAGTATAACTTAAATGCTCACCAATAACGACAGAAGATATACGACACGAGATGTTAACATTTCGTTTACTCTCTTCAGTCACGAACGCAAAGCATTAGAATATATAGGACATGCGGATAACAGCAACAATAGAAACAATTAACGATTGAGTTTACATTGAATTAAACCTGTCATCTGTTCCAGGGCAGACAAACTGTATGAGTCAACGGTTTATGCACACACAGGACCAAATGGCGAGTACTGATTAACATTGCCTCAGAGGAGGCAAGCAATATCGGGTTCCGATTACGCAACGATACCTGAAATTGCTTGTCTTCTCCGAGACAATGTTAACCAATACTCGCCGTCCGGTCCTGTGTGTGCATGAACTGTTGACTCACGCGGTTTGTCTGCCTTGGAACTGATGACAGGTCTTGTTTCATGTAAACTCAATCGTTAATTGTTTCTATTGTTGCTGCTATCCGCATGTCCTATATATTCTAATGCTTTGCGTTCGTGACTGAAGAGAGTAAACAAAATGTTAACGTCTCGTGACGTGTTTATTCTGTCATTTTTGGTGGACTGGATCAAGGGAACTCTGTGTTTTAAATAACTTAAATGATAAAAGAAGCACACACCAATACACGAGCGGAGATTTCAGAAACACGTCTGAATTCTTCAAACCGGTTTTGACTGCACAGATTTTCGAGAGCATTAAAACACGAAGTTTAAAATGAAGGAACCTGGATACTATGATTAACGTTGCCAATGCATGGACTGACAAGCTGCCAGTGAACGGGAAAATATGTACGAGGCGGTTGATTGTTTCCATGATAGGCGAAAAACTCAGACTGTGAAACAGCGATATGCTACCAAAATGCAATGAAACTGAGGAACTGGATTTTTCTACACCGCTCGACAGGAGGAATGCCCCCTTGCACAGGTACTTTATGTAACTGCCGAGTCGAGCATAGCCTATTGTCATCACACATCGGCATATGAAACATCAGACATGTAATTTCTATCACGTGATGTACTGTCGGCACGGAATACAGTTTGCCGCTCGTGAGTGTACACTTTGACACCTATTGTTCGGGGCTGTGTCACTGATTTCAGTGAAATGGCATCATATCAAATGTGTAGTCTGGTGTTCGGTAGAGCAAGCTGAGTTGAACATCACTATCACGTTGGATGGCAACAAGAAAATAAGACGTCGAGCAGCGGCAGGCCTGGGCAAGGAATCAGCGTGTTTTGAGTGGGCAAAGTAAGACGAAAAATCACCATTTTCGATTAGTTCCCAGGCCACAGCATTAAAACTAATATCCTCCAATCGGGGTTATGAGGAATAGAAAAGAAAGCAGATGAAGAAGCATTACAGATAGAGATAATGAGACTCGCTGCGGTTAGTTAGGGAGAAGCCGCTAACATCAGCTCTTATGCTGTCTCGACTTAATTTTCAAAAGTCGACCCAAACAGCAACCAGAAGAATCCATAATATCGGAATGTGTACCCGGCAGCCATGTCGTCTTTCAACGCTAACAGACGTCCACGGATATCAGCAAATATAGTCGACTATGCGAAGCTGCGCCCGATCCCCGTGATATTTGGTCATAGCAGTCTGGATCGATAAATCCAGGTTTGGACATCACATACGTGGCGGTCGCATTTGAGTATGTTGTAAAAGAGTTATGATCGATCTATTCAAGTGTGCGATACCATGTGAACGAACGGAGGAAGCCAATTGGTAATCCTCAGAAACGCAATGACATCAATGAGAATGTGTAAAAACGCATCTGTCTCACGAGGTGTGAAACTCCAAATACTAGAGATTGCCAAAAGACCACGAAAAGGCACGCATCTGTCGAGGAGCAAAGAACTTCTTGAGGTTAGAATAAATTGGAACGTCGTCCTGGGCACTTCAAGCACCAGATGTTAACTAAATCGAGCATGTCTAGGGTGTGTTAGGTCGCACTGTTAACGAAAACCATGTTGTTGAATGTCTCTATGAGTTTGAACATGTCCTTGTCGGTGCGCAGGATGTAATGCCTCGTCCGGCAGTTCGCGGAAAGTATATGGGGGGAGGATGTTACCAATTCTAACACAGCGGCAATCAAACATCAAACAGTAAATGTCACACGTAAACGGATTCACGATAGGAAGCTGTGGTTGACAATGCCGACGTCTCTTGGCATAAACACACATACACGAGAGGAGGTTTGGATAGGTGACAGTGTACGTAACGGTACGGTACTCACCTAGTTGTAGCAATATCACACTATGAAACAATACAACGCTTGTGAACACGCGTATATATCGGATGGATATATTTCCTCTATCCCATCCTGATGGTCGATAGCCTTGACACTAAAATGAATCAAACGGTTGCTAACTCGTTTATGATCCATAACAAATCAATAATGTGATTTCTGCATGATCACGCTCAAGTGAAACACGGATTCGTTATTGAGTATAGCTAATTTCACCTAGACCTCACGTACAAAACTGGCGAAAGTGACTTGGGGACAGTAAAACAGATAACTGGAGTTGCAGGTCCTGAAACGTTCTGAAAGTATATCCCCTCTGAGATGCAACAGTCCTATGATAGCGTTCTGATGCTTTTTCTTGGTTCCTACATGTCACCTTGCTGAAATACGAAAGTTGTGACGTCAATCTTGACCATCCGTGGTTGACTTTCCAAGCCATTCACCAAATTCACTTTGTTAAATAAATCATCGTTATTGACACATCAGTCCACAAACAGTGTGCTAACAATTAAAACCGATTGTTGTTGATTCAATATTATGCGAGATACTCCTACACGTCTCTCCGAGAAGCTTGCAGTCGCTGCTAGTGCTCTGGAACTATCCGGACTGAAGATCAACACGCGAAAGTCTGGGTTCATGGTCACCTGTAACGACAATGAGCACAACACAACTGATATCGTTGACGAGTCTAGTAATTTTGGACTGGACATTATCCACTCACTAAGCGCCTCTGACACGGTGACCTACCTCGATATCCCGTTCACCTGGAAAGCAGAAGCATTCATCAATCACCGACTGCAGCTTCGTAAGATTTTGGATGAAACAACCAAAGTGCCCCTGAAGCTGCATCCGTGCCTCGACCTTCTGAGACAGCACCTGATCCCGAAGATGAATCACCCGTTAGATTTGAGCCGAGTTTACTGAAACAAGCTCAAGGCTACGGAATGTACAATTTACCAGTTTGCTTGGCAGTGGCTCCGCCTTCCTAAAGACACACCAACCAGCCACATCCACAGCGCAATTTGCTTGGACGGTCTAAGCATTCCGAGTTTTCCACCACTATTCCCATCTAATGCAAATCACAAGTGGAGAAACTGCTCTCCAATCAATGTCTCTTTTATATGAACGCGGTCAAAGAAGACTCGTTTGGCCCTATCCTGAAGGACGTCAATGTCTCGGTAAGCGTTCAGGGTTTGGTAGTGACGAGCCGAAAGGAGGTTCACGCGGCATGGAAGGATAAGCTTTATCACACGCTAGACAGCCGTGGTCTTCAGAAAATGTCTCGCTCTCCATTCTCCAAACGTTGGTTGTTGAATCCAGACCGCATTTTTCTCAGAATCTTTATCCGTACCATCC